>JAVTVY010040308.1:0-188729 GCA_036873755.1 Hanleya hanleyi
CCAGTCGCATCTTTGCGTATAAATCGTCTGAATAATAAACCATCTTTCATATCTAGACTATCCCATGAATTCCAATAGTGTCTCGAGGCTGGACTAGATGAGCATACATCTGGTCCAAATGGCCGCTTACCTTCCTCATACCACTTTAAAACAGGTCCTATGTCTGGATCCTCCAATTGTTTTTTCCGCAATGTTGATCTTGCATAGCCCTGCATCCATGGTGTCTCTCCCGTTTTTCGACTACAACCACTATCCGAATTGTCCATATGAGTGTCATTCTGAGTAAGATTCTTAAACTGATCTGTCTCCTGCTGTCTATGCACCGTAACCTTTTCCTGCCAAGTTCGATTTGCTACATCGTTCTGGTCTGAAAATCCATGGTTACTCCAGGTGATGATACTCAGCAACAGTAATATCAAATTTCTCACATACCAGAATGCAGTACTCCCTAATCTATGAAGAAAACAGATAGGCTGTACTAGTTTAATGTGATCAAAACCACTATGAACTTCACTTTTTGACTTTGCTCTCCGCAGTTCATCTACTATCTCCGAATTCTCTGTGCTTACTCCCTGCATCTCTGAAGTCCGTTTTTGACACTTCACACAAGGGCCGCACTTCAAAGGTTTGTCTTCGTCATCACACTGACAAAACCTAGGATTAGGACATCTGGATAACGCATCAGCGTTCTGATGACGCTTTCCTGGCCTGTATTCTATTTCAAAATCAAAAGCCGATAATATCTCTATCCACCTCGCTATTCTGTTTTTTGGTTCCTTCAAACTGAAAAGCCATTTCAGGGCCTGGTGATCTGTCCTCACCAGAAATTTCCTTCCCAGTAAATAATGTCGAAAGTACTCAATGAAAGATTTGACAGCCAACAGTTCCTTGTCTGTCACGCAGTAGTTCCTTTCCGATTTGTTAAGGACACGACTTGCATAGGCAATAACGCGCTCTCTCCCGTCTTGTATTTGAGATAACACTGCCCCAATGCTGACATCGCATGCATCCGTGTCGAGGATAAACAAACAACCATCTTTCGGATATCCCATAATCTCTGATCCAGTAAGAGCTGCTTTAATCCCCATAAAAGCTTCTTCACATTGAGGAGTCCAAAGAAAAGTTGTGTCCTTCTTCGTCAGTTCGGTGAGTGGATGTACCAACTTTGAGAAGTCTTTCACCCAACGACGGTAATAGCTTCCCAACCCCAGAATACCCCTCACTTCAGTAACGTTCTTTGGAGTTGGCCACGCTATGATTTTCTCCATATTTGCCTTATTTGGACGAATTCCATCCTTGGAAACAACATGGCCCAGAAATTCCACTTCCCTTTTCAATAGGTGACATTTTATGGGTTTAAGTTTCAGCTTTGCGAGTCTGATTTTCTGCAATACCTCCTTTAGTCTTTGTGTATGTCCTTCAAATGTATGCCCAAATATGACCACATCGTCCAGGTATAAAAGACAAGAGACCCACTGGAGACCAGAGAGCGCAAGTTCTATGCATCGCTGAAACGTTGCTGGAGAATTGCAAAGACCAAACGGCATTTTTGTGTATTCCCATAGTCCATATTTCGTCACGAACGCCGTTTTAGGAATGTCGGACTCTTTGACTTTGACTTGGTTATACGCTGATGTAAGATCCAATGTAGAAAACCATGTTGCGCCTTCTATAGCATCGAGACAGTCTTGAATTCTTGGCAATGGAAAAGCGTCCTTACGAGTGACTGAATTTACCCTGCGATAATCCACACATGGCCTCACTGAGCCACATTTCTTCCTTACTAAAACTATTGGAGAAGCCCAGGGTGAAGTTGATGGCCGAATACATCCCTGTTTTTGTAGATTTTCCAAAGCCTTCTTATCCTCACCAGCGAATGCCATGGGTAACCGCCTTGGAGGTTGTTTGATGGGTTTTGCGTCACCCGTATCTATTGAATGTTCCACCAAATCTGTACATCCTAAATCAAACTCGTTTTTGGAGAATACATCCTCGTAGTCGTTCAGCAGCTCCGCTATCTCGGCATGATGGTCTGGATCCAGCCTCTGTACTGTTTCGTCATACAAGTCCTTCAAATGACTTGGAACCCCCAATTTACCACTACTTTTATTTTTGCCATCGTGAAATACTTGCCGCGTGATGCTGGGATGTTCATTGATCAACTGAATTCGACGAACAACGTCAAAATTTCCCTCGTCAGTTTCTCCTTCTTTGTCTAAGAGTGTCTGAATATCATCATCTACAGATTCCGCATACCCCAGGCATGTATTCTGTTTAATGATTCTGGACTCAGCGAAAGGGTTGCATATTCGAACTTTAAAATCAGTCTCAATCCCTGTATCAACGAGACAGGGTGCCACTATAAGTGAGTGCTTTTCGGAAAACTCCGCCGATCCTTCTATCAAGCAGACAGTTTCATCCGATCGCCCTGTGACCTTGTTTATAACCGCATCGATGATCATTTCACTCATACCGGGGATGTTAGTATCAGTTACTGCTAGTACTTTTCTAATTCTTGGTGTTGGAATTTGACTCAGAGGAATTGTTACCTTGTTAAGAATCATTTTCCCTTCACTAAGCAGTATATCAGCTGGTCCTTTCGGGCCTTTCTGCAGTATATCTGTTCCTAAAAGGATATCATCCTCAATATCAGCGACAACCAGTTCCTTTTCGAATATAAGAGATCCAAGAGAAACTTTGAAATCACCTTTCCCTGTATATTTCAGGGTTCGTCCATCTGCGCATGATATGTTGCCTTTCCCTGTTTTCCGTAACATAGGACGCTGACGACCCGGAATTTGGGAAAAGATCCTATCAGACACAATAGTCCGTGTTGCCCCGTGTCAACGGTATAAGTAACTTCCGTTCCATTTAAAGCCCCTTTAATGTATACCCCGTCATATTTTGGAATTTCTCTTCTAACTGATTGTGATGAATTAGATTTCCCGGGAATATAACGTGGTATAGATGTAGTTTCTGGTTTTTCAAAAACAAAAGAATGGCCGTGATGGTAAGGGACCGTCCCTCGGCCTATTGAGCCGATCCCTTGTAGTTTGTTTGTTGAATACCAGTATTATGGCTGCCTGCTGAAATTCTTGGTCCAGCATTTTCTCCATAACTAGGATATCTAGTGTGTGGGGTAAATTGTTGGGCTCTTGGATTTAATTGTCCCTTGAGATAATTCTGACAATATCTCGCATAGTGAGAACCACCACATTTAAAACATCCAGTAAAATTTTCTCTGGGTTGAAAATTCGTTCCGTGGTTATCTTGTGGTCGCGTTTGTTGAAGATTTCTTGATTGGGGATTGTTTCTTGGTTGTTGTTCCATTCTCTCTATTCGTTCCGTTATGGAAGACATTGCCGTCTTTAGTTCATTACGTAACTCCTGTACTTGATTTACAGTTTCTTCGGTGTTGGCAATTTTACTGGTGCCGTTGATTGGCTTTTCCCACCTTTGAATTTTCCCCGGTTATTCGATGGAGCTTCTTTTGTCAGTTCATCAGTCGGGACAATATCTGTCGTCTCCTCGTCTTTGTTCTCAAATTTCACTAAACGAGTAGGTCGTTTCAAATTGCACCCGTTTCTTCTCTGCGTTTCTAGAAAATTGACTACTTCAAAAACCGCTTCGTCGATGTTTTTGGGGTCTTTGACGTATTCCACATGGAATCTTGCGTTTTCATCGTGCAGTCCATCTAGAAATCTCCGCAGTAAATCTTCATGTCGGGTCGTAAAATCCCTATTTGCATATGCTTTGTCATACAGCCTCTTTAATTCAGCGGCATAATCTTCGACCTTTTCTGAATTTTTCTGACTTCTATTGCTGAAAGCGGCTCCAAATGTTTTGGGAGTTTCTACCCGTCGGAAACGATGTCCTAATTCATTTACCAACGAGTCATATTGACCCCGTATTTCCCAAGAAAGCTGACCATATACAAACTCTCCCGCCTTCCCTTGTAAACGGGGTAAAATTTCCGCTAATTTTTCCTCCTTTGTCCACCTTCTTATTCTGGCTACATCCTTAAACCTGTTATGCCATACTTCCCATTTTTCCAGTCCAGTGAATGATGGTAGTTTTGCGCTAGATTGTCTAGGTATTCCAGTCCATCTACTGCGCTCTTTACTACTGTGGGTAGTTCTACTATCATCGGAGTCGTTATTATCACTGCTTGAACTGTCATTAATCAGCGGTGAGGCTATCCTTTTCCGACTTTCTGTTTGCGGTATTTTCCGTATTTTACCATTTCTTGATTTATTCCCAGAAACTGATTTATTGTGAGAATCCGTAATATCGCTGGTATTACGAGAGAGGGGTGTCGGTAATTCAAGATTAGAAATTGCTTCCGTTACCGCTCCTTTGATCATTGAAGTTACATCATGCATTGTTCCACGTAATATATCTCCGACCATACTGGATACTTCTTTACGTAGTTCCCCCATAGGTCTGTCAACTCCGAGCGTGTCTCCCGAGTTTAATCCCACGTTTTTCTCAGTTTCCATGGTTACCCCATTTGAATTGACAATTTCGTGTATAACTTGTCTGTGTTCCATGGCTGGATTTACATCGGGAAATTCGGCCTCGCTCGCCGTGTCGTCCTCTGTTGACTGAATATCTGATTTAGTTCCACGTCTGCTCCGTCTTGGTCCGGGTGTCTTAAACGTTCCCCCGATATCCATCTTATTTTGTTGTATTAATGTTCCAAGAATATGGTATTTGAAGATTTTCCGGGCTGGGTAAGTATCACTGAATTCAGGGTATATTCTGAATCCCACTTCTGACACCAAAAATGTAGCGCTCAACCTGTGCAACAATACTCCAATACTGTTACGCAGCTGATCGGTCAGGGTGGCTGATTAATACGTTATATCAATCGCCATTATTATTTAATCAGTTCTGACACCACCGGAATATCCGGAATTTATACAGTTGACCGAGTATTCTTAATCAAGAATATCGGTAAGAATAATGCCGTTTTATGTTCAACTAGATCAAATTTTATTCCATCTGAATTAATATGTACATATCATACAAACTTCGATGCATGATAATAAAAGGCAAGTCTCTCGGGAACATTCGTGTTTTGTTGTTATTTCTTTATGATTCTTCTCCAACGCAGTCTCCGGTATAATTCGGTTTAGTACACTCGTTCCGTCTTTGTACCGTAGCATGTATTTTAAAGCTGATAATTCTGTCTGTCATCCAAGAGTAATAATCCAATCCCGGGATTCTGTGTTCACTAGTCTCCGGCGTAGATCTATGTGACGATCTGATATTGAAAGATCACCCGGGTTTTTATCTACGGGTGATATGTGCCATCGAGATCCAGATATTTATTTACGGGTGATAGCTTATTGAAGAGAATCTGGATAAGTCTGAATACTGTCTGATTATAATGAGTATTAAATCTTTTCCCATGAAGCTTTGGTGCAAATTACTAAATGAACGTCTCCTGTATTCTTGACAGGCGTCAAATCTTGTTCTGTGAGATTCCCGTCTTTTACTTTTGGGGTTACCCGGGTTTATAAATGCGGGTAGTGATATGCTGGCGTTGTTTCAACCCAATATGTAACTTTCACGGGCTATGCTTAAAGCCTTAAACTAGAACAAGTCTAGAATATCAGCTAAACCCTTCCCGTGTCCGTAATTGGAAGTAACTGTTAACTTAATCGACTTCGTCTTGATGTTGGGGTTACCCGTCTTTTATTATAGGGGATACCCGGGTTTATAAATGCGAGTCGTGAAATGCTGGTATCGTTTCAACCCAATATTAACTTTCACGGGCTATGCTTAAAGCCTTAAACTAGAACAAGTCTAGAATATCAGCTAAACCCTTCCCGTGTCCGTAATTGGGAGTAACTATTAATTTAATCGACTTCGCCTTGATGTTGGAGTTACCCCTCTCTTAATTTTGGGGTCACCCGGATTTATAAAAGCGGGTAGTGATATTCAGTTCTAATGACTCTGACGTTACGCCACTGAGTGAGAACTAAATCACTCCCGAATTATAATATCTCTTATTTAATGTATGGAATGCAGTCTGTGTATTTCTTCTGTGTATATTCCTGTTGGTTTCTTCTGTTATTATATATTTACTGGTTTGGCACTGGAATTCGGGGCTGAATGTATAACATCAGATAATAGCTGAATGACTTCAATGTTGATCTTGAAGATAAAGATATTTCACTGCAAAACACATTTTAGCCTCTATTTGACTAGTAAATATGCATACAGCTGAAATTCTGTTCACCCGTATTTATATCTCGTAGGGGATCGGGGTTCCCATAATTTCCTTGACAACGGTTTGTTTACATTGAAGAGTAGGCCTTGCACCAATAAAATTATCTGCTTCTCATACTCATTATTATATTCCAATGGTATCCAGTTACCTAAGGTATGGTAATATCCTGCTGGCTGTTACAGACAATTAATAGCTGGGATATCGTTGGCTATTCTCACAGTTGTTCGGACTGTGTAGCTGACCCGGTGATTACCAAGTGCCGAATTATTAGTATCTTTGGCCTTTTATACTTTCGCGGGCAGACGATCCCAGCGCCACCTGGTGAGATGAATCCAGTGTGATACTCTCGACCCTCAGGAGAGCTTAGCGTCGTAAACGGCTAATCGCCAAATAATCATTCAAAGGTTGCGATTAATAAAGACAATCTCTTTGAGAAGAGATCATTTCGAACAATTACAATTCATGAAACGCTAGTACAATTACGTTATCGTCCATAAGATGCAGCGTTTCAGAGTATAGCCTCGTTTTGACATCATCGTACACATGGCTGACATCGGAAAAGTTTGCCAACAAAATTATGTGCATAAACGTGAAAATCTCACTCCACACATCCAGATATTCAACAACAACTACTGGATAACAACAAGAACAAGGTATTTAATCCACTCTGATAAAGAATTACAAATTGAACGAACATTACATCGAGAAAAATCAGCAAATACACGGTCAGAAATCGTCATCCGTCATATCGAACATTATTATATGTACACGGCTGAACTGAATGACTGACAACGAATATTTATATAATACACGGATACCCGAATCGTCACAATATTGAGATGACTAATAAAACATAATAGCTCCTCATTTCCACCAATCAATGCTTTGTTTCATTGCATAATGAAAAAAAAGGACGGAAAATAGATGGGTAAATATATCGTTGATCATCAAATATGTCGCCGATCAACTGTCCTTGTCTTCTTTTTTTTTCTTTTTTTTTTTAGTTTTAAGACCATCTTATTTCCCAAAAGATTGAACTATTGGTTACAGTCTTTTCAACACCATTGAAAACGACTTTATCTACCGAGGATATCATTAATAGGATGTTCTCTTGTATGGTTTGATCGAATTTATCATTTTCGATATATATGTGGAATTTTGTAGTAAATTGTCAGCAGAGTGTAGGTATTACGATAGATTCATCGATCTATTTGCTTAATAGTGTAATTTTGACGAACCAGTTGTTACAGTAGTGTTTGGTTACGTTGATTGAAATTGCCAGATTTTTCGCGATATATACCAAATGTATCGATCATTAATAGGCACGATATAGTAACAGTATTCGACAAAATATTTGGTGCCAAATAGTTGAAATTCTCCAAACGTTTATATGCATTAGAACTCTTGTACTCTTCCGGTGCATATGTTATATTAATCTATTCAAAATCCAGGTAACGTCATAGCAAATAGAGAATTGAAAACGAATTTTCTTTGGATGAGATTAGTCGTATTTGTTATCTTTTCAAATCTGAAGATGCCTTTGATTGATTGAAATTGTAGTTTAAGGGCCGCTTCCCATTCGGATTTCGCGGCCCATCAACTCAATGTTTTATTTGACTTTCGCGGTACATTACTTTGTTTATTGAATATCTTTTCCAGCGCTAAGTTAATAAATAAATAAATAAATAGGTAAATAATAAATAACAATGAGAGATTAGTAGGAGATATAAATAGAGGTAAATAAGAATCGCTATATGTACAAGTTCGTAAGTCTCTTTCTGTTTTGTTTTTTTTGGTAAGTTTTTCTGGTAATTGCGAGTTCACTGTAATCGCGTGTATGATTCCTTTGTCTTGGTACCCCTTTGTACACACAAAGCCGTCCAGAAAAAACTGGGAGAACCATGGGCGACTTCAGGATTTTTCTGATTGACTTTTCTAGCGGCGCTCATGGGAACGGGTGGGTTCTTCCAGAAATCTGTGCCTGTAACAATTGCTTGGAGTGTGTATTGGGGCACAGGACGGCAGGTCTACGTCCTATATTGCGTGAAAGTCAAAGGAACATATTCTGTGTTAAGGTGTCTGTTCGGTGTCATCTATGGGGTAGCGTGTCGGTGTGGTCTAGGATGTGGTGTTCTGTTTCTGGACGTTTCTTGTTGTGCGGCGATGTTGGCATTCTTGTGATTGTCATCCGTCTTCTGTTTTTACTCTTGTCCACCATGGTGCTGTTTTACAATATTTGTCGTCATCGGTGTTCTGTTTTAATGCTGGTCTTCCTCGTCTGTGTTCTTCAGTGTTCTGTGCCTGTATTACAAAGAATAGAAGAGTTTGTAGTTTTTTGTTTTCTGGTGTTATATTTTGCCACCGACTGGCACTATCGTGATCTAAGTCACACAATAACAATAACTAATTAGGTACTAAATATTATAAATAACAATATTATTATAATTAAGGCCAAATGTGAATGCTCGATATAACCTCCAGTCTTCTGCCCCTGCTAGAAAACCGGACGGTTAACATTCGTTAACGAGGGTTGGAGGTAAGGGAACACAATTGTAGAAATTAGTATTCATTTTTGTGAGTGACATTATTCGTGTGCGTGGCTGTTTCTTGGATGTGTGCTACTGATTTATGTCCTTGATTGTTGAATTGGTAGCGGCCTTTAGGTTTTAGAGACGAATGTGGTTACCGGCCCACACGGAACATGGTATCTCCGGTGCCCACATTGCCTATATTTTATTCCAAAAGAGAAATTTTGGCCAATATTGTCGCAGGGATGTTGATTGGTCTTGGCCTCCGGTTTTTGAGACTAATGTGGCAACCGGCCCACACGGAACATGGTATCTCCGGTGCCCACATTGCCTATATTTTATTCCAAAAGATAAATTTAGGCCAATGCTGACATAGTTAGTGATGCGCATGCACGGGGGTAGTGTTAGATACTGGAATAATAGCCAGCAGTTTTGATAAAATTTATTAAGGACTTGAATACCTGTTTTCTAATGGGGGCTTAGGGTTTAATATCGCTGGTAATGTTAAGGGAGTGTTGAGTTTTTTTAATTCGTTTCTAAGTGCCTCGCGTTGTGGGTAGTGTTTTGGGCATTCAAGTAGGACATGTTCTATTGTTTCTTCTACATTGTTGCATGCGGTACAGAGTGGTGAGGTGTTTTTCAGAAGCATGGACAGATGTGATTTAAGTCCGGTTTTGCCTAGTCTTAGTCTTGTGATGATGCGGTCGTCACGTTTGCTGTCTAGCTGGAATCCACAACTCTGTCTTTTCCCCTTATCTAGAATACTATGTAGCCATCTACCTCGGTTTTCTTCGTTCCATTCTTTTTTCCATTTACTATCTATTCTGGTTCTAATGATGGAATTCAGTTCTTTGGGTCCTAGTCCTATATGCACGTCAGGTGCAGTTTTGGTGAGACTGTCTTTGGCTGTCCTATCGGCGGCTTCGTTTCCCCTAATGTCTACGTGGGCGGGAATCCAAGCTAAGATGGCGTCAATGTCATTGTCTCTTATTTGTGTACATAGAATTTCTATTTCGTGTATGAGGTCAGGTCTGCTGTCGGATGCCTGGGTGCATATTGTGGTTTATTATATGACTCTGCGTGTTACTCTTTCTCCATTGGACCATTCGCCGTCACGTGGCTGTTGCTAATTTTTCATATTGACTCCGAAGCGGGTCCATAAATGTGACATTGTCTCGGCGTGAGGTTTACGTCTTCTCAGCCAATGAAAATAGTCGTTGGATTTGCCGTCGGTTTACACATAGGCGGACAGCAGGTACGAGATCGTCGGGAGCAAAGCAAATGCCTACTTTGTGCTATATTCTAACTGCTTTCACCAATTTAACAAGAAGAAGACGTCAGTGTCATATAATAAAACAATTATAGTTTTTACATCGGTCAATATGTGGTTTTGTGGACCTGAGATAATAATATTCACCGAGGCCGCGTGAATATTGTTTTCTCAGGTTCACAAAATCACATATTGATCTCATCAAATGACTGTAATTGTATATTTTATTGGCTTTTCAGTTTCCGAGTCGAACGTCACTTATTGGCGTAATCTGCTGTGATATGTTTGTCAGAAGGTCTACCAGTCGCCTAATTAGTACAGTATTCCGTTCTGCTACAAATGTCACCTTTAATTGCTTCTGATGAATAGAGTGAACATAGCATATCTTTATTGCATTGCCCAGTGTCTCGCCAGAAACGCTTTCATCTATCCAAGTTGAAAAATGTTCGCTATGCACCAATCATTTTGGTGAAGACTATATATACGCCATATATTTCGGTGGATCCAAATATGGTGCTCCATACTTTCCAATACATTTCAGGAATTTCCTTCGAGAGATCGACGCCATATTGATTATAGTAGGGTAAAGCCATAGATTTCGTGACCAAGTCACGAGGATAAAATTAGGAAGGTGGTTTCTTTATCAGAAAAACCTTCTGAAACAGACTGGCTTGGAGAACCCTTATAAATAATTGGAATTGCCACACGTCATAATTTCTCTGAGCTGGCTATATTGTAGGTCATCATTGTCACATAACGCCTGATGCTGAAGTATAAATATGCGGGAAGATATTTTTTTGTCATTTAGAATGTGGTCGTAACCAGCGACCACTAGAGTAAGGCACCCAACCGCCAGCACTATATGTCGGCGATCTAAACCACTCGGCCAACGGGTCTCCCACTAAAACAGGTGGTAGCAGACCGAAAGTCTTGAAATCGAACATATAATACCTTTCTGATTGCCATAATGCCACAGCTCCCATAGCTGAATACTAAGCCAATGCAATAGGCACATGTCTGGTGGTTGTTGGTTCGAATCCCGCATGAGACTTGACCAGTTTCCAGCATTAGAAGCTGTGCTGCATCTCTAAAAACAACTGTGTACCAAAAGTACACAAACTGTGTACCATATAGGTACACATCGCTGTAACAAAATTGAACATCTACAATCACTGTGTAGCTGTGATACACAATTTGTGTAGAAAAAGTACACAAATTGTGTAATTCTGATACACATTTTTTGTAGATGTGCAATTCTGTACACAACTGTTATAGTGTAATCTCAAAGTAACGAAAATACTGCTTTTGTTAGGCGGTTTCATGTTCCAGGAATTCATTTTTATTTCCAAAAAGTTGATCTCTCCAACTAGACAATGTGCTCATTCTCACCCATACAATTTCTGTGTATATCTCCGAAATGGAAAAATTTAAGACCTGAACATTTCTGACTTGTTATCCTATCATATCGGATCCAGCTCCAAGGCATGGCATGAACACATCTTGCAATGCCAATGGGTAGGTCAACTTCTCGATGAAATGCCTGGTTCGACGAGGTTAGTCTCTCATACGCCGTCACTCTGTTTCTCAATTTTGTGATACTTATTACATACTAATCATGATGGCAAATTACGATTGAATAATGTAGCATCTTTGGCGCAACGCTTCCTAGCGTGTGTCCTTTTCAGTTGAATCCTATCTGGCCTGGGCGATTTGCGGGATACCGCAGCCAGGTGCTGATCCCCCCCACCCCACCAAAATGAATATGTTCTTTATCTCTCAGACTCGGGGACTGAAACTTACCACACTTTACGAAAAGAGACGAAAACATTAATTGCAACATGCAATGCAACATCATCATGATATGAACAGTGAAAATCCAAAGCGTGACTTACATACCAGAAACTCCAGAAAACAACTTGGAAATATGCTTGGAAAATAGAATATTGATCAGAGGTGCATAATGATAGGGCAATTAAGATTAATTATCAACGTCACCGAACGCTTTCGATCGCTTCTCTCTTATACTAGACTGTCTTATGTTTCGATTATGGCCCGAAAATCCCTCATGGTCGACGGCTGGCAATGAATTTCGGATCTGACGCTTGGTGGGCTCAAACTGAACCCGATATGATAGAATAATATGCTAGAAATCCTCAGTTCTCAAAAGTTCTCTTTTACGCAACAATGTGCGGTAGTTTACTGGGAAAAGGAGATTTGTCCGTCTCCACGATCCATTGGGGTTAGTCTTTTCTTCAAACTGGGAAAAATCATTTTCAGATAGAAAAATGATTTTTGTTAACCGGAAATCACCGTAAGTAAGAAATCAAAGATTGGCTCTGATGAGAGTCGCACCTACATCGAACGAATTTCAAAGTTCACAATACATATTCTGGAGACCGGAATATTGACCTTCATAAAGATACATATAACTAAAAATATACAAATCAGCCCAACCATAGAGAATATATTATCAATCTAATACCCGAAATAAAACTAGTGCACACTTTAGGATCAATCTTCCCGAACAGAAAAGCTTACACTTGGTTCAGAACAAATCCCATCAAATTGCCAGACTAGAATTCCTTTCTTCAGAAAACATCATGTCATTTGTTACTCTGCTATTTTACCAGACTTTACAATTTTCGGACCAAAATAGAGATGCATTGGAAATTTAATAACTCACTTTTTGGAAATAAAACATTTATACAATTAGTGAAAGACAATATGTAATCTTAAAAATACCTACTGTGCCACGCCTTATAAGACAGAACATGTTGTAAACTCGTCGTTCGAACAATGATCTCTCAGTATAGATAAACAACTTCTTCTAGAAACGCTTTGTGAACCTGAGCGGTAAAATAATATCGTATTACATTTTCCAAAAAAGAAAGGCGAATGAGACTGCAAAAGACTGTGAGAAGAAAATCAAAGATTTAGAGGGAAGATTGGCAGAAGGTGGACTAGACAAAAAACGAGTAGAAGAAGTTAATCAAACCAAATTAGATTTAGAGGAATTGAGAGAATCAAAATTTAATCAAGAGCGAGATGGTGCGAGTTTGGTGAAAAGTAAACAAAAGATTTCTTGACATTGAACAATCGAAATTTAGTCAGTGAATCCACACGAAAACTACATACAGACGACGTTAGAAAGTTAATAGATATACACGAAATATTAAATGAAAATAACTCAATACAGTTGGTACTAACTGTACAAAATAACAACAGATTGTTCTTACGTCGATTTTACGACAAGAGAGACAATTAAAATTTGACATAGTAAATTACCCTTCCATGGATAGTAATATTCCTGAAGGACCTGCATATGGAGTATACATATTCCGCCTTGTATCATATGCTAGAGCTTGTCGAAACATTCAATCGACGTCACAAGGCATTGCTACAAAAATTTGTAAAGCAAGATTATAAAATCAAACCCCTGCATTCCAAATTTCTTAAATGTCATCTGTTGATTGCAAACTATAATTATGGTGATGAAGATCTTCGGTGCTATGTATTGCAATTTGTATCTAATTCCGCCTAACCCGGGGATAGGGGCCGTATAAACGCTATGTGAAATGCAGCTCCGTAGTGTTTATTTGAACAATCGCAATCAAAGCATGACTTAGATACTCACACAGCAGATTAATATGTTCATTAATACATTCTATTTCTTTTTAATCCCATAGCATCGAATTGCGCAACATTGTACGAACACTAAGTTGTGAATTGAACTAGAGGACCAGAATATCAATTGACCTGGTCGGCATCATTGGAAACTTTTGGTTATGTTAATTTAGGTGCTAATATTAATAATGAAACAGGTCTTGGGATTATGGACCTTTGGAAACTCTTAATAGACGACGCCTGCCCTATGAATGACGGATCCGACACATTTACGTGAATTTATATACAGAGCATATAGACACATAGAGGAAAGATATTAACTTGAACCGTCTCTTGAAAGATTGCGAGAAACACGAAAAGCTAACAGGCTATGTACAAATGCCCTGGAATGTCAATCGAGATATAAATAACTGGCCAATACAACGAGAAAATTGAAACAAAAAATCCTGGATCAGACGGTTTTACAGTGGAATTGTACAAGTTTCTTCTCCTTAGATCTATAAATATGGCTTACGATTCTGGTAAAAATGTCTACAATACAAAGTCAGGGAATTATTACATGTATTTCGAAGTCCGGAAATGTTATTAAATGTTATATACACGATGGTAGCATATTGCATTGCCGAAAGGATTAAAACGACACTTAACTCTATTACAAGAACAACCCGGTTTCGTGGCCGGTCGATTTATCGGGGAAAACACGAGGCTTATATATGATGCATTATATGAAAAACTACAATATGTCTGGGATGATCTTAACCATTGATTTGAAAAGGCATTCGATACAGTCACGTGGGAATTCATCGACAGAACAGTAGTCTATTTCAGATTTGGTACATCTATAAAAAAAATTGGACAGCGAAACTTATAAAGTACCTAAGTCCTGTATCTTCCAAATGGACATTCTATATCGATTGAGGCCCACTTTTCCCTTATATATTTATTATTTGTGCGGAAATTCTAGGAATTTTTATTAGGCGCGATAGAAATATCAGAGGTGTTACAATATTCGGAAAACAGTTCAAAGTATGCCAACGATACTTCACTCATCTTAGAGGGCGCAGAGACGTCCATTCGAGAGAATTTGTGTGTACTTTCTGCCTTCCACTTAGTAGCACGTCTCAGGATGAATTATGATAAAACTTCAGCAGTTTGGCTTGATCAATTGGGTGCACCTGAATGTATAAAATTGATTAAGGGGCTGAAATGGATGGAAGACTTCATGCCCTTGGAATCCGCTTTAGTAAAACTATAGAACTGAATTATCGATGAAACTTGCAATAAATGAACATTCTTTTAAATATATGGAGCGTGAGAAACCTTACTCATATAGGAAAAATACATATTGTTGAGGCACTAATTTTACCAAAAATTCTACATTTACCAACATCTTTGTCCTTTACAGGCTTAAACTACATGGAAGAGGCTGTAAGATTATTTTTTAACTTTATTTGGTGGAAGAAAGATAAACTTTGCATAAAAGGTACGAAAACGGTCTGTTTGCAAATGGTTGACATATTCAGCTTCGCAGAATCACTTGAATTTGTTTGGATTAAACGCCTGCTGACACAATTGAACCGATGTACAAAAGGCAAATTGTCAAGAGCTCTAGTTAGCAAATTTCCCCTGACAAATACTGTAATTTGAAACAGACTTTGAATAAAGGTTCCAGATACATGTAGTTATTAAGAAAATGACGAAGTTGTCGTTTTGGGCGTAAGTACTGGTTTCATTTTTCGTATACCGGGGAGACCTCAATTGCAGGAATGTTGTCACAACTTATACGGTACAAATTTTCTCACAACCTAATTGGTACAATGAAGAAATAAAATTTCCATTCATAAAGAATTGGCATATCAAAGGAATACGTCGTAGCGGATACTTAATTGAAACGGACGGAACTATATCTTCTTTGGAAGACCAGACAACTATGTATACAATAAAACAAACTTACTTGCATTGAAACGGTCTGATCTCAGTAACCTCACGAATATGGAAAATCAGTATCTATAATAACACTCCTATTCTATATATCGGATCAGTCTTACCTAAACCTTGCATCCTTTAAGAAATGAAGTAAGCACATAAACCAGTTTCTTTTGATTTCCGAAAAAGAACATATATACGGGAGGGAAATGGAACCACTTTTCGGTCAAACCCTTTAAACAGACCAGTGAGAATGGATATATCTCATGCAGTTTAAGTCTGCACAATTGACACACAATTTACAGTTTAAACTTCTGCACATGATTACACGAACAAAACCGTTCCTTTTTATAAATAAATCTGATATACAATTAAACTTGTAATTTTCATATGAATGAGAGCTAATCAATACTTTCATCCATTATTTGAGTGTAATATAGTCGAACACTTCTGGCATGACGTGGAGTGAGTGAGTGAATATGATTTAACGTCGCTTTCAACACTATTTCAGTGATATCACGACGTTTGATTCCTATTCCTTTTCACAACAGGAAACTACACGGGTAGGATCCTATTTCTTTTAACACACGGGACCCCACAGGTAGGGGGCAGGACGCGGACCAGTGGTTGAAGATATTTGAGTAAGACTATCATTTCTCCCCAGTACCACCACCACACACCACAATATTATATTTGGCATCGTGGTAGCGCATCTTTGTTGCGAACAGCTTTATATTAGAGGCAAAATATTATTTTTAACTAGACCTGAAACCTGACTGCATGCATAAACATTTGTAAATTATATACCAGTCAGAGCTACATAATCCTCTGTAATGCAGATCGGTATACTCCGTACGGCTTTGGCAGATGTTAGAGATGAGATGAATAGATATGGAGTAACATACAACCGACTTCTGTATTCTTACCATTGCTTTGTCTTATTTTCTGTTCATATTTGTATGTCTAGATATGTTACAATGTGTGATGGTCAGTCGCCGAGGTCATACCGGCACCGAGCGATTGGATGTACCTGGTAACAGCCAAGTTGGAGGAATGGTACCGGAGGAAGTAGACTTAAGTAACCAGGGTATTATTTACCTGTAACACCCGATAAATAGTTACAGACGACCTAGACGGATTCAGTGGATATTTTAGGTACAGCGTGTGCCTTGTTTATGTCAATAAAAAGTGTATAAGCCAAAATCATAGTGTGCATGTCTTTATTCTACTCCATCCGAAATTTCAACTCCTATCAGTTGGTGGAGAAACTCGGACACGATCCTAATACGTCCTGCAAAATGGGCAAACAGGGGAGGTAACCAGTCTATAACCAAGCTAAACTAGTCCCTTATTTTCAATCGGTATTTCAGTATTGCCACACACCAGTTCTGTTGGACAAGCAGTGATGCTCTGACGGTACAGTTTTCTGTACAGTAACCTTGATTTGCCAGGTTACCCAAAGCAAGGCGATCGTCTGTATATCATTTGGTGAATAAGAACGGACAGGCTTTGAAATGATTTTCAAAATGGCAGCTATCCATTTATGCGTATTCAGTATGGAGCAGATAGGTATGCCAAAATAGATTACTCATCGAAGTAGCCTTTTGCTGCTGATGTATGGTGGTACCAAATTTCAAATTTCACATAGACCAGAAATTCAAGAAAATCAAGGCGACATCAGAATACATTGTTATCCTTTGCATCTTGCTGAGTAAATTTCTGACTTCTGACGTTTATACATGGCGGTATGGGTATTAGATAAATTGTGAATGGATGTGTCCTTTTGCACTGAGATCCTTAGTAAAACCTCCAAATTTATAAATATCTACATGCATTTCACATCCAAATTTTTCTTACGTCTTAATATTTGCCACAATATAATCTAATTTCCGTCACCGGAGTGACCAAAGTCTTGATAGTAAACTTCTTAGGCGTATCGTTACCATTCCATTACCGGAAATCACCCGATATGTCTCTCAAAAACCGACATTTATAGATTTCATATTAAAAAAATAATGGAATTAGTATTTCCACCCAAACTGTCATCAGCAGGTAAAATTCAGGTGCATGAAAATTTCAATTGTACACTTGTTGCTCAGTCTATATTAGTGTACTGGTAAGTAGAGATCGCGATCGAGAATTTACAAGTTTTGATGGCCTAAAACGCTGCCAACTCCCCGCTCCTGCCCAGGACAGTCACAATACATGTACATGTATAATGCTTAGTCCAACCATTTGAGTTTGAAGAATATGGTATGGACAAGATTTGGGTTGTTTTTTAACGAATCCAGCACAACATGGACTGGTCGAAGTGAAAAATCAGATTCAAGGGAGATAACCTTGATCGACAATTTTATGGGACAATTCTTGGGGGTGCAACTAATAGGGTTTATTGCATCTTTTTTCATGACTCAGAATATCAGCGCAGTTGCTTCTTCGTCAAACAGTTGTCTAGAAGAAACAATACAACTTTTAAGCACGAAAATCAATTTCGTAAGACCAAAAATGTGAAGTTGTTTTTGTATTCCATATATAATGTGCATTTACCATCTACCACTGTACCTCTGGTACGCTCCACTGTAGACTCTAACCCGGTTATCAATAAGGTGCGAATGTTATAGAAACTTGTCGGCTTGGTATTGTTAACGTTTATTTGTGGGTTTTTAAAGCTTTTTCTAATAAATATAGAGTATTTTGAATTGGCTATCTGCGATAGATATCTCCTGCTCAGGAAGAATATTTGGTGTGATTTTCGGGTCACGGGTGAGCGACATTGGTATTATGGCCGTTTTGTTAATAAATAGATCAATTATTTGGGGAAGCTACGGAAATCTTTATTTTGTATTGAGTTTTGATATATTATTCATGTGTGAGAAAATATTATCTGTTTTATACACCTCAATTTCACCAATGGGTAATGCCAAATACATGTATTTGGGTTGGAGTGTGTTTCAATGAATCGCGTTTCAGGAACATGGTCGTACACAACATGAATGAATGGAATTACAACACATATAAGGGAAGTGGGAAGAGGTGCCGACATACTGACTGCGTCACATGACTTCACAGAATAGTCTTCTGGTTAACCTATTCTAAAGCACATACCAAGAATCTAACAATTCGTCATATGTGTTGTATCTCAGGTACGCTTTTATTGTACCTGTTCATGTGGCAACTTGGATGATAGAAATCTGGAGGAGAATTGATGTAGTGAATTAAAGATGGTATAGGCAAATTTCTCTCATTCCTAGTGGCTCGAATGTTAAATCCAGAATGTGACTCGAATGTTAAATCCAGAATGTGGAACGTAAATTAAATAAAGTTAATTAAAGTTTCTTTGAATTCCGTTTTATTGGGGAAAAATTTCCTACGAGATTGAAAGTTTGAAAGATTAACAGTAGTTGTTATCTCTTCACATTTTCTTCAATTTCGAGAATGCAGAGTGTGCAAGGAAATGAAACGCTCATAATCTAGAGGCCATAACACCAAGCCAACGCGTAGTGAACCGTCGCAGATCTATTCATAAACTATTTGTTGTCTATATTGCTTTTCAACTTTCAAATGCCACTGAGATAATCTACCGTGCTTTGACAAAAACACAAGTTTGTGTCGACTTTTTTAATAAAATATCAAAAACTCCTTCGTATATTTTTCAGATCAGACACGATGATGCAGTCAGCCGTATCCAGAAAGCAATTGATACGTCAATAATTGAAAAAAAGATTTTCATCACAGAAAACAACAATAATATTGTTTTAAGCTAATACATTTAGAAATTAAATTAAAAATGTTCGTGAGAAATCATCTTGAGTGCAAATAAATATGTGGCAATAAGTGGGCCATACATGTCATTGCCATCTTCCATATCCAACTTAGAATCGCTTAATTCTCTCTCTCTCTCCCTAACATAGAATCGCAAGCTTTGAATTCCTATTTTAGGACTTGAACAGTTTTTAAATTCTTGCCCATGACGCAGAAAAAGCAAAGATAAATATTCTTTATATTCAATATAGTTTCTTGATTTATTATCTTAGTATTGAGTGTTATTTATAGAGCTATTCATGCTGTCATGATACTTTACCATCGTGTTCATATGAACATCCAATCTTGAAGCGTAACTGAGATTCATTATAGTCAAGATTAGGACGTAAAAATGTATTTGGATACGGGAACTGTCACAGTTATAATGATTTGTTTTTTGTTCGGATTTATTGTCTACCTGGATGCATTCTGCTGATAAACGTCTCGTTGTGTGAATGAAGAACAGCGACTGGCTACGCAATGACAGATTTGTCGATTGTATCAAACGAAAATCCAAACAAACACAAGCCAGATTTTTGTAATAGATAAGCTGCATGTAGGACACAAGAAGATAGACTATCGTGGTATGTCCTGGAGAGAAACGAACAAAGTAAAATGATATTGCTACAATGCTTATGACTTGCGCATGAGGAACTGAGCAAGAATATTTGGTGTGAGTACATATAAAGTCAGTGTATAGAAAATTTATATAGGTTCCTACTTCTAGAACGTACTTGTCAGTTGTTAGTATCGGTCAGTGGGTTCACAGTACAATGACGAATAAATTCTTATTGGGTTGTAAGGGGCTGAACCACAATAACCAAGACATTGTGTTTATCATGGTCGATTAACCTTAACCTTAACACATCATCAATAACATACTCTTCCAGCGCAGTCAGGACTATCTTCTCGTTCGCCTTCAGGTTAATTTTTCCCGGCTCTCTATATTTAGGTCCCTTCATCAGGAGTAATTTTAGGTCGCCATCGCTCACTATATCAAGGTCACCAGTCACAACATGCTTGCTTGGTGTATATATATAAAGTTCGATGCTTCACAATCAGTACTATACCCTCCATTCGTGAATGGTCAAAATTGTCAAGGATTAGAGTAATTGAATTGGTTGCTATAGATTTAGTATACTTATATGAAATGCAAGGCGGTTCTGTGATTAACACAGATTAACACATCTGTGTATGAAGACGATTAACACATATCCAGTGTGTATTTTTGGTGTACTGCGTGCCTTCTTTATTTCAGGAAAAGTGTAAAAGTCAAAATCACAGTGTGTTCGTCTTCATTCCACTCTATCGGAAATTTAAACTCTTCTCAGTTGATGGGGAACCCGGGCAGTGCTCCTAATACGTCTCGTAAAATGGGCAAACAGGGAAGGTAACCAGTCTATAACCATGCTAGCCTTGTGCCAGCTGTCAGTGTGTATTTCAGTTCTGTTTGACGTGCAGTGAAGCTCTTTTCGTTGCAGTCAGTTTTAGCCGCCGTGTAACGACGTGCTATTGTGAGCGTCTTCAGAAAACTGTTCCCTGGCCAATCAGGATAGCACCTGGCCATGCTGGCGCTTCACTATCCGAGACGTAATTCCGATAAAAATAGCTCTATGTTGTTTTGTATAAAAATGGACTACTGCAGGCTTTCATTCTATCCTCTCCTGGCAAACAGGAAGTACGGCCCTAGAGCATCGCTTATATCCTTCGAATGGTCTGAAGAATACTTCAGGCACGGCGGAGCCGGGGGGGCTACGGGAGCTGAAGCCCCCCCAATAATTTGGCCAACTTTTCTAAAATTTACATGATGTCAACGCAAAAATACTTCAATGAATACGTATTTTCGAAATGAATAGTAAAATGAATTGTCTGTGTCGCATATCTATCCCATAACTAAAACTATTTACAACTGTCCAGCATTAGTGGGCCAACCAAAGCTCTAGAATTTTGTTTAGTAATTTTTAGGTTCACAAAAGGTTAATAGTGTTATACCATATAAAAGATGGTAGAGATAAATGATTAAATCCTCACACCATGTACCGTATGCCACTAATTATTAAGACGAAATGCCGCTAAAAACACATGACTCCGATGTCCTGGACGTTTCGTGATATCAGCGAAGATAAAATACTGTTATTTGATTGTTCAGACATGGCATTCATCAAAATTAGAAAGAAAATGGACTAGAATAGAAAATACCCTGCGTGTCCATGCCATGGGAATGTCCAAATCCTCGCCCAGTCAAGAAGTTACCGAAACGCAATGCATATAATTACAAGTCCTTGGTAATGAAGTGCCCAAATACAAGCTGTCGCTTTTCATTGTTCACAAACTCATTGGCAATTTCGATCAGATAACCGTTGATGGGGTCTGTGAGATTCTTGACGATGAATATAAAAAATGTTGGGAAAACCGGCAACACAAATAGAGTTTACACGGGCGAGGATTTCTTGTTTTATTGCTCGGAAATACGCTAGAACGCTTCTCCGGCCATCTAAGACCTCTGGAGCTTCCGGGGCATAGGCGGCCCCTGGACCCTCGCCTAATTGTCCTGTGATAGTAGCCCCCCCAATCATGAATTGCTTGCGCCGTGCCTGTACTTTGCCACCGTTAATACAAGTCAGAAATAGTCAAATCGTACAAAAGAATCGAAATGTTAGTTTGTGAGATTAGACTGGTTGCCTCCCGTTGTATTTCATACAGAAGAAAGGATATACAAAAGGAGGCATCCAGTCTAATGGATTGCGACTGCAGCAGAGACGAAGATGATTGTGCGTTCGTGCGAGATTATTGAAATCTTGGAGATAGCCATAGATCATACGATCATTGAAAATTGATTTGCTGACTTGACACTTGACGAAAGTAATTTTTTAATTGATGATACTGGTTACTAGACGGATTCTCACTAGACATTAATCTGTTGATAGCCTCATTATCTTATAGTCTCATTATCTTGATAAACACATAATTAACTTCCATTAACTTTCGTAAAAGCCAGCCATAGTTAAATTGTATAGCTACCCAGTAGACTCAAAGAACGACGTCAATCAGGGTCATTGACCCGCTAGTCTGTATACACATGTAGTAACCATGCTACTGTTACCCATAGCAAAGCGATCGTCCATATAGCGTTTGGTGGATGAGAATGGACAGACTTGGACTGAATTTTTCGTGTAAGGCATCCGTGCATGCGTATTCAGTATACAATAGATAGGTATGCCAATTCAAGCAAATCAAGGCGGCATCAGAGTATATTATTATCCTTTGTATCTAGCTGGGTAAATCCCTGGCTTCTGACGCGATATGCATGGACATCAGATAAATGGCGAATGGATGTGTCCTTCTACATCGGGATCCTTAATAAGACCTCAAAATTTATAAATATCTGCATGCATTTAACATCCAAATTTTTGTTACGTCTTAATATTTGCCACAATATAATCCAATTCCCGTTATTGGAGTGGACAGAAGCTTGATAGTTAACTTCTTTGGGTATCGTTACTATTCCTTTACCGGAAGTCAGCCGATATATCCCATAAAAACCGACATTTATAAATTTTATAATGAAATTAGTATTTCCCCCAATACTGTCATCAGCAGTTAAAATTTCAGCTGTCTAGTGGAAAATCTCAATTGTACACTTGACGTTCAGCCTATTTTAGTGTACTGGTAAGTACAGATCACGACCGTGAACTTGCAAGTTTGGTTGGCCTACAACGCTGCCTCCACCCCCGCTCCGCGATCCACCCCAGGACAGTCAGAATGCATGTACATGTTTAATGCTTAATCCAAGCATTTGAGTTTGAAGAATATGGTATCGACAAGATTTGGATTGTTTGTTTTTTGTTTCTTTTTTCAACGAATCCAGCACAACCTGGACTGGTCGTGGTGAAAAATCAGTTTCAAGGGAGATAACCTTGATCGACAATTTTACAGGACAATTCTTGAGTGTACAACTTTTAGGGTTTATTGCATCTTTTCATGACTCAGAATATGAAGCGTAATTTCCTCTTCGTCTATAAGAAGCAGAAACAATAACACTTTTGAGCAGGAAAATCAGTTATTTTTACGTTCCGTATATAATGTGAATTTTCCATCTACATCACTGTACTTATGGTACGTTCCTCTGTAGATTCTAACCGGGTTACCAACAACGTGTGAATGTTATAGAAACTACAGATCGGCTTGGTGTTATGGACGATTATTTCCGGGATTTTTAAACTTTTTTTTTCTAAGAAATATAAAATATTTTGAATTGCAAATCTGTGATAGCTATCTGCTGCTCAGGAAGAACATTGCCTTTCGGATCACGGGTTATCGGTATTGGTATTATGATCGTTTGTTAAACATATCACTTTTAATATATTATCCATAGATTCATTGTTCCATGTGGACAACTTTGTTACAGTTTTGGAAAGATTCTTTTGCGACAAAAAATGTACCAATGGGTAATGCCAAATACATGCATTAGGATTGGAGTGTGTTGTAATGCCTCGCGTTTCAGGAACATGCTTGTAAACAACATGGATGAATGGAAGACAGAATTGAAGGTGGTATAGGCATTTTTTTCTCATTCCTAGTGGCTCGAATGTTAAATCCAGAATTTGGAACGAAAAACGTAAATTACATTTTCTTTGAATTTCGTTTTATTAGGGAAAAATATCCTACGAGGCTGAAAGTTGTAAAAATTATCAGTAGTTTTCATCTCTTTTAATTTTGTTCAATTTCGAAAATGCAGAGTGTGCAAGGAAATGAAACGCTCATAACACGAAGCCAACCCGTAGTGAACCGTCGCACACCTATACATAAACTGTTTGTTGTCCATATTACTTTCCAACTTCTAAATGCCACTGAGATAATCTACCATGCTTTGACAAAAGCACGAGTTTGTGTCGACTTTCTAAAATAAAATATTAAAAACTCCTTCGTATATTTTTCAGATCAGACACGATGATACAGTCAGCCGTATCCAGAAAGCAATTGGTACGTCAATAATTGAAAAAAAACTTTTCGTCACAGAAAATAACAATAATATTGTTTTAAGCTAATACATTTAGAAACCAAATTAGAAATGTTCATGAGAAATCGTTTTGAGTTCAAATAAGTCGGGAAATGTTGATCTTGGCGATACATGTCAGTGCTGTGTTCCATATCTAACCTAGAATCGCTTAATTCTCTCTCTCTCCCTAACATAGAATCGCAAGTTTTGAATTCTGGTTTTAGGACTAGAACAGTTTATAAACTCTTTTGTCCATGACGTAAAAACAACAAAGAGAAATATTCCTTATATTTGATATGTTTTCTTGATTTATTACCTTGTGATTGAGTCTTATTTATAGAGCTATTGATGCCGTCATGCCACTTTACCATGGTGTTCATATGAACATTCACTCTTGAAGCGTGACTGAGATTCATTATACTCACGATTAGGACGTAAAATTGTATTTGGATAAGGGAACAGTCACAGTTATAGTGATTTGTTTTGTTCGGATTTATTGTCTACCTGGATGCATTCTGCTGATAAACGTCTCGTTGTGTGAATGAAGAACAGCGACTGGCTACGGAATGGCAAATCTGACGATTGTATCAAACGAAAATCCAAACAAACACAAGCCAGTTTTTTGTAATAGATAAGCTACATATAAGTCACAAGAAGATAGACTATCCTGGTATGACCTGAAGAGAAACGAACAAAGTGAAATGATATTGCTACAATGTTTATGACTGACGCATAAGGAACTGAGCGAGAATATTTGGTATGAGTGCACATAAAGGCCGTGACAGTGTAAACAAAATTATATAGGTTCCTACTTCTAGAAAGTACTCAGATGTTAGTATCGGTCAGTAGGTTCACAGTACAATGACGAATAAATTCGTATTGGGTTGTTCGGGGCTGAACCAAAATAACCAAGAGGTTGTCAGATGATTGACACTTTGTTTATCATGGTCATTTGTGTTTGTTTCCTTTAACCTTAACACATGAACAAGAGTCATACTATATAACCTGGGCGTGTATATAATCTGTCACCTTGTAGGTGTATGATAAAGGAATTGAAATATTTGAGGCTTGTCATTGCGGTATATTCTCGAATATCAGATTGTCGAGACCATTATACAATGAATAAAGCAAATACAGCCACCCACAAAAGGATAATACTGTTAAAGCGTTTTGTACAATTTTCGTTACACTTATTGACCACTGACTGTCTACCGATTATCAGACACTGTGACCATGCTTCAAACAGTTCATGACTTCTCACATATTGTAATGTGAAATGAATAAAATCGCATATACCTAATACATTATCGACAGATTAGTATTGACAGATGGGAAGATAAATAACATATTCACCATAATATCTCTCGCCTTGTCTTCCAACACTATCCAAATAATAATAAAGGTCTCCGGTTCGACATTTACTGAGCAGCCATTATCCGCCAAATCCCTTCCCTTGAAGAGACACTCTTGGTAGCAAGCGTCAGATCCGACATCCAATATCCAGTCGTCGTCCATAGAAGAATTTCCGCGTCAATAAACAAAAGGTCTATTTCGACAGTTAGCACCAAATCCAAATGTGTGTGAAATAGAAGAATGAAAACACAATATGGTTTCCAACAAGATAGAAGCGGTCATCAGTTTTCAAATATGTCAACAAGACATGACGAAGTTCTCCACATAAAACATAATCATTGACCATTACTCTTTGTCCAAATGAATTTCCAAGTAGTTTTCCAGAGTATATATTTCAGTCGCTCTTTGACTGTGATTGTTCATTTGAACACCATATAGATGTGCAACTCTCATTGAATCCTAAGATATGTGTATATTCCTCAAGGTGGTAGTTGTTATCGGTGCTCTGGGAAATCCATTTAACTCCCTCTGTACCGGTATTTTTAACAGTTCCAAGTTGGTATCAACACTGTCATGAACATGAATGAAACGAAGATATACTTATCATCACCTACGTAGTTTTAAGGACAATACCCCAAGCTTTCGAACAAGGTATAATATAATGAAAATACTTGTCTAGAAGTTCTTCATTTCTGTTTCTGACAAGCAATCATTGAAATATATTTCTATCGGTACAATTGTACAGATACGGTACAGAGAGGGTTAAACCAATACACAGTTCATGAGTAGGTTATTTATTGAAGTGTATTTTTTTCTGATCCAACCAGCATTGTTTGACTGGTTTCCAACGAAACATGTTATTTGTATTGAAATTATGGCACTCTATCATGTTTATGACAGTCATGCAAACCGTTCAGCAAATCAAAACATAGTACTGTATTCATACTGTACATGCCAGTTACTGGTCTGTAAAATTCAATCAATCATGTGTTATTTTAGAAAAAAGGTCCATCTGGCATCAAGTATACAAGCACGACACAAGTTGGCATAGAATACATTATATTCCTACTTAGGTGTGTGGTTAAATGTTCAACCAAATGGTCCCCACATCCCATACTCTTTTGATGTTCAATCATTTGGTTATATATGGTTATATTGCATGGACATTTATTGACGGTTTACGTTTTTCGGAAATTGTCGATGTTTAAAAAAACTTGAAGCTCTCGATTATCACGTCTGTTTGGAAACAGCGGAGGGTGTGACTTGCTGACCCATGACGCCGGAAAGTAATTAAGATCGTTCGTTTTCATTGTAACGCCAACAACATCACAAAATTAAAACGTAATGCCTTTGTTGAAGACGATGATCATGATTAGAACTTCAAGCTGATCCTAAATAACAAACTACAAGTTGACTGATCGATGTGTTGGTACTTTTATCTATTGTCAGGATCATTTATAATTTTAGATCAGTTTCAATTGTATTTTTTACCATAAGCTCAGACCATTTTAACGTCTTGAACTTTGAAACCGATTTGTTTTGTTTTTTGAGAGTCTTAGAATTTATTCTGCGAACTAGGCATTTGTACATATAGGTATAACACAGGTTTGAAAAAGTTGCAACTATCACGTTATATATAACGATGAGTCGATCAAGGGTAGATTGATTGACGAGATCATTGGAGATCCATCTGGAAGCCCCAGCTATCTCGCCAAATTTCCACGACCTTCCGGAGAGAACTTTTTTTTGCACACTCGAGACAACGTCATATATCAATACACAGACACGATCACTTCTACATTAACAAAGAGGCCTTATCAAATTATCGTTTAGTCATTAATCGCGAAAAAAATCCCGATATCATATTTTTGATGAAAGACAACTCTCGCGATTAGGCTTTTAGATAGTTTATCGACATACGATCTGTCCATGAGTGCCACCTAACGCGAATCAATGGTTGTTGTTTTTGGGAGTGCGAGGGGATCGTGACTGACATGACGCGTACACGTATATATCATATAGTTTTCACGTACTCCGTGAACTGCAGTGAAAGAAACAAAAGTAGTGCTGCATTTGTCAGTGCAAATCCATATTGCAGATGGAATACACAAAATGTATTCCATAACTTTCGGCCCACGACTTTCGATACTTCTCGAGCGACTTTGAGATATTTTTTGAGTGATTCTCGATTGTATCGCGATATTACATTTAATTGTGAAAAGTTTATTAAAAACAACAAAAAAACGATTACAAAAGAAGAACTAGAGCCTCAGGCACTGAAACGGGGCTATTTAAATGTAAAATAGACTGTTGGAATAATTCCACTAACTTTTTGATGTTCAGTCCTATGGTGAAGAGCCATACTATTTGTAGTGTCTCACATTTCTCTCAACAAGTATCTCTACAACCTCCCCACAGCGCATGCTCCATTTCGCAGGCTCCAATAACACCCCTGCCTCCAATAGCGGAAGTTGACCTTTACTACGTTGCTATGACGTATAGGGGAAACCAACCAACGCACGGTTCAGTTTGAATCCGACCAAACAACTCCTTTAGTGTTGCACATGAGCGAACTACTTTTCATATGCTCTGTCCAGATAAACAGGGAAAATTATCTCCAGATAATTCTTTTTAACGCTAGGTCAACGGAGGTATTATGCAGACTTGAAAAGTAATCAAAATTTTCGTTAAACATCTATTTTACTATATATGATGTCACTTCCGGCGATGTGCGCGAAGGCCCCGAATCCGGTCCAAAAATCTGACTGGTGGCTGGGGTGTTATTAGACCCCCAGCGAGGTGGTTGGTATCTCTAGTGAATTAGTGTAATTCTACACATATATATATATATTTAAAAAAATAACTTGTGAACGATGGGACAGCTATTTATAATGAAACCAACCTGATAAAAGGATTAATAATGTCTTCTCTGTTGGTAAATATTTTACTTTTTTCAGATTATAGAGCATATCCTTCAGCAGTAAATGACAAAAAAATGAGTATTGAGATACAATATAAAATCCTCATGGTTAGATGGACTGAAGATATGCTGGGATGCATCCTCTCATGGCCTTATATTATATATCATATTATATCCTCCTGACAGTACACAGTTTTGTTTCCTTTAGTTTGGAAGGTTACAAATTTCGACAATGGTTGTTATATTATGCAGACTTGTACATGTAGCTCACTTCTAAATAAGCATGATGATTTGGACTTTGACCCTATCAATTGACCTATCAGCTAAGTGAACCAAGCCATTGACCTAGGTCATGCATGTGCCTGTGCTCCAAATGGTATAGAGGGTCTGGTGGAGGGGATGTTTGTGTTTAAATCCCCAAATTACATACTGTGAATACAATTTCTGCAACAATGGAAGCCTAGAAAATTAGAATTCCTTGCCAACATAGCAAACATATGATAAGTCTGCCTTAGACTGTTTTCTTCTGTATTTATTAAGTGTACTAAATAAAGTTTCCATCAACCAGCGATTTATGACATTCTTTCAGGAAAACTCTAAGTCAACCCCTGAATAGTATCCATTTTGTATTCATGCTCTAAAGCAGGAAAACTCTGTGAAAATGACATATGAACATATATAAGAATAGTAGAAAATATTCAACTTCACTAATATAGACCAGGTGAAATAAAATCTAGCCAAAATAGTTGACCAAACTATCTGCAGTAGCTGAATAACTTGAGGACTTTTTTCTTCTGCTCTTCCTCTCAAAGCCTAAAGCAGTTAAATAAACAACCAGTCACCCTGACAACGGTACCAACTGTGCTCAAGTTTTTCCTCACTATAAGACAGGACCATTAGTCCCTACGGATCTAAATCGCCCCGTAAAAACCATTTCACACCAAGCAATCGCGATGTATTCGAATTGTCCCTCAGAAATACTTGCAGAAATGTGGATCAAACACGGACGCGCATATGGAGGAGCAGCAACTAACTTCGAGATTTTCCTTCTGGTTTTAAATCTCCTTCTGGAGATTTCTGACTTAGATTTCGAACAAGAGCCGTTCACGTTCTACATTATTATTGTATGAGTAATAATTTATGTGCTAAACTGGAGAAAATTATGCCGTTAAAACGTTAACCCTATCTGGCTTAGGCTACTTTGGACCTGTTCAGGCCTGAGGAGCCATCCATTAACATTAGATGAGTTAATTATTAGAGCTGATCTGTCATCACAGCTACCGAGATAGCGTATCGCATTCTGCTTAAGCCATTGCTAGGGTCGTTACTTCATAATTTCCAGTTGAATATCTGCAAAAAAATGCGCGGATGAGATACCAATGCTACATCTAAGAATCCTCCGTATTCTAGTCTGAATGTGAGGTGCCGAGGGAGACCTGTATAGTCATATGGTTGTTTTTAGTTGCCAGATGTCGTGAATTTGTCCCCACCTCTTACATATCTCACCAATCTTTAGAGAGAAAGAAAGCAAATTGCTTAATTTTGTTCTACTGTGAGGTGTCTAGATACTATTGTTAGGTCATTCAGTCTATTTCGAACAATTGAAAAAAAATCGCCATGTTATATCTGCATTTGCACATAGAAATGATCGCGATCTACTCCCTTAAAAACGATTCAAGACATCCAATGTATCAAGGATATAAATGGAATAGTTTTGGGAGAGAGGGTTCAGCCAAGAATCGATACATCCATCCAGATTCGCTACCCAACTACACGAGCGTCAGACCAAGAGGAAAGGGATTTGTGTTACTTTAGTAATAAGTAAAAGACTGTTCCCAAACTGGCTTCTATCTGTAAAATATTCACTCTTTTCTGTAAACTTTTCGATCATATTGCCTTTGGATTGGATTAAATCTTGATTATGAGGAATCAAGGAAGTTTCTATGCGAACATTGTAGTTTGGACCTCCCTGTTGCATAATGGCATCGGTTTAGTACTGGAATGTATCTGTCCTCTACCGGCTGGTTGACAACTTCAGAACGTTAGGTTAAATGGAAGTTGGAGATAAAATTCACGCGTTATGACAAACATCAAACATAACAGGTAAATTTCATCTACAAATTAAATCACAAAACAGCTTCCTTGATAACATCTGATTTTTTTTTAATTTGTGGACGTCGGTTCAAATAATGTACGTTCGTATACGGAATAGCAGCATGGCTTTCAGTGATTTCAAGTGTAAGATTTCCTGCCATAATTCAATATGTTGAAAAAGAGAACGTATTGAACTCCCAATAATCCATTTCCTTCTATTGCAGAATAAACATATCAGAAATTACACTCAGATTAAAACATCACCTCTGAATATAAATATATCACAAAGTCTTTCACTCAATTAAGAGTGGAAATTTATCCCACTCAAGCACTGGACTTCCACTCAAGCACTGGACTTCCACTCAAGTTGAGCGAGTTCAACTTTAGTGGAATCAACTTCACTTAACTTGAGTAAGTTTCACACAGTTGAGTGGGATGAATTTTCACTCTTACTTGACTGAACTTCTCGCTCAAGTTTTTTTAAGAGAGTAGTAATGTAATTTTAACCATTACATCTGCGACTGTATTTAAAAGACAACATCCTTAACATCATAGGATATAAGGGGGTATGACATTCCTTATACATGTTAAATGGCATTCCTCAAACATGTTAAAAAGAGCATGTTCATGGAATGTCACATCCACCCCAACCTTCACAGAAACAGAATCTCTCTCCTTATAAAAAAAATGCTAAATTCAAACGAGCATACATAAGAGGGACTTATTTTGATGCGTTCCACAAAATTGCTGATTTTAAATGCATATTATATTAATGTTTATCTGTTTGAGCAGTGTAATTATTAGTCAGTGTCAGTTCTGATGTATTCCATATGGGATCGTGTTAAATATCAATGTAGCACAGGTACAAAAATCTGCAGGCGGGTAATTATTGACCCATCAATAAACTGATACTAATATAAATATGGCCAAAGCTTTTGCAGAGCACGAAACTGGCAAGCAAGCACATTCCGCAAGCAACAATAGAACTCTCTCAGTCCATAATTTTCTTGATCATTCAACATTGCATGCCCAATCTGAATTTTCAACAAACTATCGACTCTACTGTCTATAATATATATGCAAACTCCGTAAACATAATATACACTTCTGGTAAGAAAGACTCCAAACAGAACCAATATCGGTTCTTTGCATGAGTGCAATGGTGGACCATTCTGGTTCTTGACAATTTCACGATTTTCCCGAAAACTATACACATATATACAGCAGTGCTATCATGTTGGTCAAATGGATTGGTAAATGCAAACAACACGGAAGCTCTATTCATAAGATGTTGCAAGATAGCCATTATCTTATTAACACTACCATTTAGGCGGACATTCATCAGAATACACGCCTTGCCGGTCGACTAAAAATAGTAAAAAACCGCCATGTTTCCTTCCCATAGTGCAATGAGAACCACGAGTGAACTTCTGCCTCACGCACTATAGGCACGACAGAAAATTGATGAAAACAGTTATTTCAAAGGATTTTCTACATGATTTCTTCAGACTTCTTCCACTCCAGAACAGTTCAGTGATGTTTCACGTCCCTCTCAGCTTCTGGCACGGTTCATAAACAAACTTATGACAGTGATTTTTCCCGAGGCCCATGTTGAAGGCATTGCTGTATCTGAATCTTGCTCCTGAAAAAGGGGCAATAACTCTTCTTTTTTGTCACTTTCAGATGACCGGCAAGTCGTGTATAGATGATAAATGGTAGGCAGCTTTAAATGGGTTAATCTATCATGACCACTGGAGATAGTCATCGATGACACAAGCAAGTGGATTGCCTTAGACACATTTCAATCAAGCCTGTTTGCATTGTCAGATAACTATTCTTCAGTTGTGTTCAAGTTACCCTATGTTGTAGATTGTAATCATGCTATGTGTCTTCTCTGAATAATTACATCAGCAAAGGCAAGTAAGCATATTATACTCTGTTCTGCCGGGTATATCCAGGCTGCATATAGCAAGCCAATCTCTCGCCATTGGGCAGTTCTACTTCTTTAACAGTTTAAATGCAAAGGGTTTTCCTTTTTATATTGTATACAATTTGATTAGTTCCAGGCATACCGGTCTATGATCTGTTTCATTTGGTTGAATTTGGAGCATTTTGTTTGATAGAAGCTTTTGAAACGTGGCTACCCCAAGCCCAGTTGAATTGAATTTAGCACACCGTCAGAGCTTATCTTTCCTTCACTATGACAGCTGCCCCAAGACTGAAGGTTACAAGTACTGCCGCCGGACAGGTACGAGTGACAAGCTAGCGTCAAACAAGGGCAGATAAGCAATGAGATTTTCATTTCTGAAATCCATCGGGTTTAAGTTGAGATTTGAACATTGAACAATTTTCTGAAGCTACTATGGGAGAAAATACTTCAAGTAAAACCAAACGAGGCAGATGGTCACTGTCACGTATTTCCATCAGTAACTAACCCATAAAAGATTATAAACATGGAAATGTAAAAATATATGCATTTCCCCTTGAAAGCTCTGTGTGAATCAGTTTTCATCAGAATGTACATGGCATCCATTGTTCTGGCGATGACATGGTATGGATGGGATCTGTGCGAATTAACAGCCATTCTTCAAGCATAATTTCTCCATATACTGGTATATGATATATTCAAGTACTTTATCCCCTACTATACACTGTCCTTATTTACAAATGTACAATATTTTTTTTATAAAAAATATGAATGCAGCAACCTTCAGATGATTTGGAATGAGATGCTTCGTCAACACCTTGTGGACGCATTGGATTTAGGTGCACAATCTCTCGGAGATTATTGTATTAACCTAATCAACATATTTCTCCGAACTGTCTCTAATTGAAACAGGGGATCTAGTTTCCCTAAACGACCAAGTTCAAAACACGTGTATAATTTGTGCATGTCTTTTCACATTCTTGTTACGAATATTCAAATATAACCTCGCCAAACTCCGAGAGTTTGAATATGACATTCGTTTGTTCTGCTTCGTCAAAGTCCAGGGTAGTAGTAAACTCATCGTTTAGTTTTTCCGGAATTGTCAATTGTTCGTATAATGTTTCTTTGAGTTTCGTGTGGTTGCGGTAGACTTGTTCTACATTTCCATCTTCCTGTGCCCTTTTCAGCAGGTCCTTCGTCGTCTGAAGCGCTTCTCTCCTTTTCAGAACCAGTTCCAGACATTTTGTAAGATCCTCTTTTTTTCGACCTATCTCTCGTTCCGATATTTCTACCAACTCCTCTTCGCGGTCGTTTGCTGCAGATCGGAACAGCTGAAACGTTTCTTTCAACTTAGTAACCACCTCGGTTCGATTGGTATCTAGGGTGTGAATTGCTGATTCCAACAGGGTTTTGGATTCCATGAGTCCAGAGGACTGAGAAGCAAGCGTTCCCAAAGTTTCATCGATCATGGGCTTGTATTTGTTCAAGGCTTCCTCAATGTTCATCACAACGTGATCGTTTTGCTGCATATGGTCTAGCACCGTACAATCGCAACAGACAGGTAAGACACAAGTCTCACAGAAGAAGTTCAGTGGTTGAGTTTGATGCTGTGAACAATAGTTGACCACACAGGACTCCGACTGAACCACCAGATCCAGCAGGGATAAAACTGTCCGATCGTTCGGCAAACGTTTCAGCTCCTCTTGGGAGACAATCTGTCCGTCCCTGCACGTGGGACAACTGATGCGAACAGCGGAGGGTACGCGGCTCTGGTAGGCGGTGGTTAGAGCCTGTCGGTGTTCGATTTCCACTCGATACATTTCCAACAGGCAACACAGGCATAAGGTGTGATGACAGGGAAGCAACTTTGGTGCCCTATCGCTGGCGTTGAATATATCTCCACAAATGAGACATTTCAAGAACATTTCTTCTAATTTTGATTCGTCCAAGATTAGTTTCTTCTTCGCTGCAGGACTCTTTGGCGCAAGTGGCGAACCTCCGGCTAACAATTTGGCTCGTATGGCTTTTCTTTGTTCTGGGAAAGAGGAAACAGAAAACAATGAGTAAGAAGTCTTCGAGTAGAGTGTTCATATCGGCTGTTATAATGAAGGAAACTTATTCTTGATCCGTTCATCGATTTAGAAAAAGATACAGTGATTATTGACTAGGAAGACAGACGGACTCGACGGAATGATATTCTGAAATATCGCATTGCATAAAGGTAACAACGCCATGGTTAACCAAGTCTCCGCATGTCAATGAATGTCATAGCTCCCAGTGATGTAATGCGACGGGTGACACGTCGATCACTTGAAGAAACGGGAAATAGTTTGACATGCGAATCAACAGGCCACGTTCCTTAATTTCGTATTGTTGGCAGTCAGACAGATTCCCCAGAGCAATGCATGATGAGAATTTCCCTTGCTGATATTGATTGTAAAATTGGGAGTTTGTTTTCTTTTTAGATTTTGCTATAACGAGTTTATTTGCTAATAAAAGCTGTAAGATTGCTTAGTTTTTCTTCAATTTGAGCAAAAAGACCATATGGAGAGAGGCAACTCGAGGCACCCCCGAGGATCGGCTGTTTTCCCAATTTTCCTAATGACGATGAAACGAGCTGGCGATGTGACTATATCCAACCACTATTTTCTTTCAAATCTCACAGACATACATGCTTTTCAAACATGTAATATTCGATCATCTTTCTTTTGTGAACGTCATACACTTTCCAAGGGCCGAAGTCGAGACCGAATTTTCATGTTTGGGGAACGGGTGGTTTGTCAATTGTTAGGTCAACTTTCTTGCTTAACATTGACATTGACACCATTTGTAGCTGAATTCTTACCATTCTTTTCATATACAGTTTTCGATATTGTGATTCTTTCTTATGGCCAGAGGTGGTCTATGATAGTATTCCACACGAGGGCGTCGCAAGGAAACTTTTCTGCACCTTACACTCTTTCCGAGTGAATAACTATGTTTAATTATGGTATGATAGACGTAGTTCTACGTGTGTTCCATTTCTCCTTAACTGTACATCATTACATATCGACGTTTAGTGTATTTCGAGCTTGAGAAATACAATGGAATGAATTATCTGGACTGGGTTGTGTTATTTATTATGCATCGCCACATTTATCTCCCCCTTTGCTGTATTTCGTCTGAAATGTTTATGCAGTGTTTAACGGGCGTTCACTTGACATGCCAAACTAAAGGCAAGCTACATATGTTGTCACGTGAAATCCTCAGGCCTTTTTTCAGCCGAAAATAGACTTTCATCAGGAAAACCAAATATAGAGCTAGAATTGTGGGACGAGCAGGTCAGGCCAGTTTAAACGGCAGCCGAACTTAATAGGTTTTTACCGTGCAGACGTATAGGCCTGTTGTGAGTCACTATGGAGGCTTGAACATATTTCATGTGGAGTAACGCAGATTGCATTGTTGAATACGGACTACCCGTCCTAGCACACTGTATTTTTCTATTATACTAATTCAAATAAATGGACTGGTGTGTATCGGGCATTATCCTAAACAATTTATAATAAATCATATATACGAGATTATACAGTATAACATCGTAGTTTGAAGATGAACTCAACCACAATATGAAACACTTTAATCCGTTTATCTTTACCTTTCAGCCTGCTCCTGGACCCAGGTTTGCATTTCTTAGTCAGTCAAAAATTAACTTTATTTCATTTAGTTTGAGTTTTAGCCTTACTTCCATTAATAATCTGAGCACTGACCGTTTAAAGTTTATTCTTAGTTAAGTATTGTCAGTCCATTAATCCAGTGATTTGAAACAGAGTAACTTATCTTTCCTGAAATTCGTTGAATTACAATTTGTTCTTCCATTTAAAGACATAATAAGCAATAAACTTGCTCTAGGCATACATTGTACGTAAATTCTCGGCTGAAAGATAATTATTCGTAGATGAACCCATATGCACTTGCTGAAGGGAAAAACACGCTGATCTTGAGATTGCTGTGGAGGTAGTGTTCATTTTTCTCAGGCTTTATGCATTAACAGATGTATAACGGTTTTACCTTCAAACCAGCCAACCATATCTCGACACTGTTTAAATTCGAGGTCATCTAGACAATAAACTAGTATATCTATAAATACAATAGTAAGTGAACTGTACATATATTGAATGTGAGTCAGGTCACCTGTAAATTATTATATTTGATTTGAACACCAGAAACAGAACTAGTACTTTCTTCCATGATAGTTTTACCTGAGACTACTCTAGCTTTAATCGTCTCTGGTTTTACATTCCAAAACTTACAACAATCTATGAAAGAGAACAGGCAATTTGAGGGAGAAAGGATCAGATTTGTCAAATATTAATACAGTTCCAATCCATTCATTGGTGTCAATTGTTCTCAGTTCATTTTAGAAGTAAATTTAATCCAGCTTGTACGTGTAACATGCATGGGGCCCTTTCCAATTATTTGTGACTTTAGTTAATAGACAATTAATACATATTAGTTTTCACTTTCAACAGGACAGTACTTGGGTTTAATACTCACATTCTAAATTGATAATATCGCTAAAATTTGAAGCTTAGTTTATTAACCTTTTTATCTATTTACATACCAAGGTTTTGTTACCATAATAAGTTAGACTTCACAGTTTAATCTATAGAGTAAGTTAATCACTCATTTCAGATCGTTCTCTGCACGTATGAGGGTTACTGACCTTTCTGTTGCTCCGTCTCCGCATTTTGACCACCCTCGCTAGGATCATCCACCTCAGTCTCTCTTGGTCCTCGGTCCCTGACAGGGGGTGGGGACATGGTTTTACCCACCTCCATATTCGTTTCCTCTCGTGCATCCGCTCTCTCACGGGCTTGTTGTGCATAGGACATGGTGGACGATGAAGGAATGTAAGGCACCATGGCATTGTCGGGGCCTGACCGTCCACGCTCCTGTGCAGCGTAGCTAGAGTAGTCGAACTCGATCGGTTGGGTCTGGTAGCGACGATCCATCCTGTCCCTGGGACGAGGTCTCTCTCGACGGCCAATGGCCTCATTAATTCTTCTCTGGGTGTTATGTACATAATCATCTCGGAGGCTGACGTCTGGTGAGTACCTACCCGATTGATATCCCGAATAACCGTCTCTGTCTGGGTACAAATGGCCCCTCATCTCTTCTCCGCCATACAGGTCTTCCTGAGACGTCCATCTCACCGCACGCTGGAGACTCGGGGCAGTGGGGTAATTCTGAGGTTGATACCTTCGAGCACGAATGTCATCCGTTCCCATAATCCTCCAATTGGTTTCTCTGGCGGTTCTCGGTTCAGGTGGACCACCCCGTAGTTCGTTTAACCGGCCTTGGAGACGAGTCCTCCCGCTAGGTCTGACGGCAGAAGGATCTCTCGGTGCCGTTCCTGGACCCAAGTATCCCATGTGATTATCCATAGGATTGGGAATGGTGAGTAAGGGAGAGGGAGTCCTGGATATGAGGGGGGAGGCAGACCCCCTCTGGGCCCTATGTGCGTGTAGGTTGGATACATCGTCCCTGAGAACATCTAACAAACTGAATGGCACGTCACTGTTACCGCTACTCTGTCCACTTCGATAGTCTCGGTCTCTCTCATAGTCTCTAGGTCCCCTACCGAAATCACCCATAAACTGTATACGGCTTCCCGAGGGAATATTATTTATGTCATTACTTCTACCTGTCGGCACCAAGGCGTTAGTAGAGCCCATGATGTTATTCACCTCGTTATTCGTCTCCCAGTCGGAAGTATCGTCTAATTCATCAATCTGTATAGGCTCGTCTACTGGCGAAACCAGTCCGTTCTCTTCAACGGAAATAATTTCAGACTGAGAAGGGGGAGCCTCGTTTTCACATTCGTTCTGTAATGGCGGTTTTACCTCTGAACTCTGAGATCTTTGTCTTCGTTCAGTTCTTTTTCGACTGACTTTGCCTCCGCGCGAGATACATCTGATAATACGGTTCAGTGATTTTGTGCTGAGCGGCTTACCTTCAAACCACTCCCGCGACGCGTTAGAATGAATCAGCAACGGCTGTAAGTACATAGGTGAATGCGGGCGTCGAGTAGTGAACGGCCTGTGTTGAATTAGCATTTCAAAAAGTAGGACAGGATCCTTTTCCGCGGGGCCGCCTTGAAAAACCAGTTTCGGTTCAAATGTGTTGTAGTCTCTTATTCCTAGTAATTCATAGGGATTTTGTTCCTGATTTTCTCGGTTAGTGGCGCGTGTCAGACGGGGGTCAAACTCCAGATATCGAATGTTTCCGTCACCAGTCCGGAGAACCACGTCACCGAAACACAAAAGCTTGTGGGCGTTCTTTGTTGTTAAACCGAAGAATTTGGTGAAATAATAAAGTAAGGTGCAGTTCAAAGTTTCACCGTCATTCGACCCGAAATGACCTTTACTCCACATACTTTCTTCCACCTCGGGAGATAGTTTCTGAAGTTTCATCTCGAGCCATTTCCCTCCCCCTCTCAACTCCAAAGCAGCCTGCATCCCAGCAAAATCAGGGCTGCTCAATGGGATGCTATAATGGCGATTTTGAAGATATGTTTCAATGCTGCTACGAAAGATGACCAGCTGTTCAATGTTATACTCTGTGTTGTCTGGTTTGGTGGCTTCAGTGAAGAAGTCGGTCAGAAGTAGATTCAGCTCCCCCGGGGTGATCATCTCCAAACAGCGGGACTCTTGTTTTTTATTGAACAGCCACTCTTGTATCTCTTGGATGTCCCCCAGTACACTGAAAGCGCTTCTCGACTCTTCTTCCGACATCGTGATCAGCTATTTTTCTATGTTATGGTGCTCAGGATGGAATCTCTCACACTTGCCTGCAATTACCAGAAACAAAATGGCAATATTTAACTGATTTACTCACGATATACAACATAACTACGATGGCTTTACACGTGAATTAAGTAATTGCGATTACTTTTAAATTCATTTCTTTTACAATTGAAGTCAATGAATTAAAATTTGTTTTCAAATCAAGCATTGATTACAGTATGAGTACGTATCTATATCTATGTGTGAATATATATCTGTATCCCTGTACTTTGGTATTGTCTGAATATATACAGGAAATACGTATTATTAACCAAGATGTATGGCAAGCCAAAGTGCTTTTTATTCGAGAAATTCCGATATCGGGAATTGAATTCCCGATATCGGAATTAAAATTTCCGATATCGGAAATTCATGACCTTCAATTTCCGATATCGAAAATTGAATTCTCGATATCGGAAATTCAATTTCCGATAACGGAAATTACAATTCCCGATATCGGAAATTAGAATTTTCGATATCGGAAATTGAATTTCCGATATCGGGAATTGCAATTTCCGATATCGGAAATTCGGAGACAATTCCCGATATCGGAAATTGAATTCCCGATATCGGAAATTGAATTCCCGATATCGGAAATTCAATTCCCGATATCGGAAATTCAATTTCCGATATCGGAAATGCAATTCCCGATATCGGAAATTGTCATTGAATTTCCGATATCAGGAATTGCAACTCTAGGGTGCACTCCACACTTGCCACGGTTTCGTACAAAGTGGTCCCTCCCTAATTTTATAATAAGGAAGATCGCCCGATTTTGACAGCAAGGTAATTCTTCTTACCTTTCTACTAACTGATATCTATAGTATCACCCTGCTGAACGTAACCATTTCTCCAAACGAGGATATAACAATTGCTTGTTGATCGCACCCACTCGCCACTACAGAGTTAATCGTGTCCGGAATTGAATATCTGGAGGACCAAAATCCGCACTTTTTCTGGAAGCGAAAATCATGATTCCTCTATGGCGATAAAATTTTACAAAAAACGAGTAGGTCGACCTCCTATTTTTTTCGCCATATTAAATTGTCCTTTAGACGGGAAACACTTTAACATACATAAAAAGAAAATCATTTCATGTTTTTCAGAAAAGTTGAAGAAGGGCTAAGGAGGATTGCACGTCTTTCCTTTTCAATTTCAATAGCTCACAAGTCCCCTGAAATAATGGCACGAGTGTGCCCATTTAGAAAATATATACGTTTACAAGGTTTTTGTTAAAGATTTTACATCTATTTATGGTCGAAGATCCGAACCCATGCCTGTTTTTAGCCGCACATCATTTAGGTTTCAGATTCAGCTTCAGATTTAGGTGTGGAATGCACCCCTAGGTTTTATAAAGCTTTCAGGCTTTCATTTCCGATATCGGAAATTCGGTGACAATTTCCGATATGGAAAATTCTATTTCCGATAACGGAAATTGAATTCCCGATATCGGAAATTGAATTCCCGATATCGGAAATTGAATTCCCGATATGGGAAATTCTATTTCCGATATCGAAAATTGTCACTGAATTTCCGATATCAGAAATTCTAATTCCCGATATCGGAAATTCTATTTCCGATATCGGGAATTGCAATTTCCGATATCGGAAATTAGAATTTCCGATATCGGGAATTGAATTCCCGATATCGGAAATTCGGAATAAAAAGCACTTTGGCTTGCCATAAAGATGTTCATAAAAGCCCTATTAATTAAAAACTCTTATGTAGGACTTAACACGAAAGACTATAAAAATAAAATGTGATAAGTTTTAGAAGCTGAAAAATTAGAAATAAATCTGGACAATTTGGAATTGGAGCGATATGCGATATGGAAAACCCTATCGGCGACATGCGACAACTTTGAAACTTCTTTTTATTTCATTCGTACTGTTTTCCCATATATCACCAATAGTATGCAGTATATGTATTAGAAACCAACAAAATTATTTCGATTATTTCATTATGAGTCGAGTGATTGGGAGTGATTATTTCCGCCCGATGAAGAACAATGTTAACCGAAAGTTGACTGTTATGGCCTAACACTAAGACGTGTATGGACATAGTGGTTTATAGTGGCCTTTGACAAATAGCTGACCTTCAAATGGACGTGAGAGGCCTGACAGCAACAGTTTCTGATATTCATCGAGTCGATTTAGAACCCGGGTTGTATGTGCATTCTATACCTGCCCTAGGTGACGAATCAAGACATTTTTAAATGGAACTTTCTCGTTGTCAGAAGAGAAAATTCTCCCACGTTCACGTAATATAGCGGAGCAGCTTTAAGGTCACAATATAGTTTTTATGCTTTTGACATTTGCTCGTCACAACAACCACATCCTCGATGTTACTATGGTGATATGGCCAGCAGTCTCGTGTGATCGAAACGTGTTGTCTACAAAATTAGGATTTCCCCTAGGCTTAAATATGAATAATTTTATTCACAGCATATGTCAACTCTGGTCTCAATAACTCATTGTGCGATGTTGTTACCGGAATGCAAATACCAGCTATATTAACAAGAACACAAACAAGATGATCACCAGTCCATATCTTAATTATTATTAATCCTTATATTCAGGTAAAGGCTTTCGTCTGACCTACATGTATACAAATGAGCTAGATCATATATTATGCTGGGATGTACAGCATTATCGTCTAGGTTGTCCTGACCTGCCAGAAATCATCCATATTCTGCTACATAAACAGTCCAGAGAATTACGAAATTCAATAACGTTACTAAGTTTAGTAACGAAATCCCCACTCCTATTGTTTTGCTGAAAACAATATCAACCCTCTAACAATATCAACCCTCTAACAATATCAACCCTCTAACAATATCAACCTTCTAACAATATCAATCCTCTAACAATATCAATCCTCTAACAATATCAACCCTCTAACAATATCAACCCTCTAACAATATCAATCCTAACAATATCAATCCTCTAACAATATCAATCCTCTAACAATATCAACCCTCTAACAATATCAATTAACAATATCAATCTAACAATCCTCTAACAATATCAATCCTCTAATATCAACCCTCTAACAATATCAATCCTCTAACAATATCAACCCTCTAACAATATCAATCCTCTAACAATATCAATCCTCTAACAATATCAACCCTCTAACAATATCAATCCTCTAACAATATCAATCCTCTAACAATATCAATCCTCTAACAATATCAATCCTCTAACAATATCAATCCTCTAACAATATCAACCCTCTAACAATATCAACCCTCTAACAATATCAATCCTCTAACAATATCAATCCTCTAACAATATCAATCCTCTAACAATATCAACCCTCTAACAATATCAATCTCAATCCTCTAACAATATCAATCCTCTAACAATATCAATCCTCTAACAATATCAACCCTCTAACAATATCAATCCTCTAACAATATCAATCCTCTAACAATATCAATCGTCTAACAATATCAACCCTCTAACAATATCAATCCTCTAACAATATCAATCCTCTAACAATATCAACCCTCTAACAATATCAATCCTCTAACAATATCAACCCTCTAACAATATCAACCCTCTAACAATATCAACCCTCTAACCGTGTTGACGCATTTTGTTGTTAATGTTTATTTCTTGATTGTTTATTTTCACGATTTTTTTTAATTATTTTGAAATGGCTTTACATGCGCGGAATATGCAACGTTTACGTACTATTGTTGGCGACAGCTATATGATAACTTTTCGTCAACATTACGCGGATTCTCGGTGAATGTGGCTAACTGAAATATTCTCGGTGAATGTGGCTAACTGAAATATTCTCGCTGAATGTGGCTAACTGAAATATTCTCGCTGAATGTGGCTAACTGAAATATTCTCGCTGAATGTGGCTAACTGAAATATTCTCGCTGAATGTGGCTAACTGAAATATTCTCGCTGAATGTGGCTAACTGAAATATTCTCGCTGAATGTGGCTAACTGAAATATTCTCGCTGATGTTTTATTATTTTTTACTTCGAGTTCAGTATGATTAGAATGATGTGATAGCCTTAATTTAGAGTCGAGATCCTTCGTTTGAGATCGACTAGGTGGTCAGAACCAGGATGGTTACAATTTGTTGAGGCAATAAAGGGTCATTCCTTCATGTAAGAGATGACGACAGGCAATTCTAGCTTCTTCTCTTGATGTTTTAGTCATGTCCGATATGCCAGTTTGATCTTTCTCTTCTACTTCACTCTGAGAAAATGTTGAAGCATATGTTATATCGAGTTGTCCCTCATTACTAACCATGTCAATTATGCCCATTTGGTATTTCTCCCATTTTGCTAAGAGAAAGGCAATTCATACTGAATATTTGGATTTTTAGTCATGTTTGATTTCACTAGTTTACGAGACGGACGCTAGTATGATCTCCCTCCCATCTTCTCTCTTCTCAATACTTAGATATGGCAGATATGTCAATTTGGTCTTCCTCTCCTATTTTAATCTGCGAATGATACACCACATTGAGTTGTCCCCCTTAGTTAAATTGAAGGCCATTTCTAGATCTATCTCCTTTGACAATTTTAGCCATGTCAGATATGTCACACTGGCAATTCTTTCCCATTTGACTTGGACAGAGACAAGCCATATTCAGTAGTTTTCCTTTGGTGGGTAGAATGTAATTTCCCAAGACTCACTCTTGAATTTGTCATGTCAGATACGGTAACGCCAGTATGATTTTCCATTTTCCCTTGCCGGAATACCCGGTATATTGGTATGTAAGATACGCCAGTATGATTTTCCCTTGCCAGAATACCCGGTATATTGGTATGTAAGATACGCCAGTTTGATTTTCTATTTTCCCTTGCCGGAATACCCGGTATATTGGTATGTAAGATACGCCAGTTTGATTTTCTATTTTCCCTTGCCGGAATACCCGGTATATTGGTATGTAAGATACACCAGTTTGATTTCCCATTTTCCCTTGCCGGAATACCCGGTATATTGGTATGTAAGATACGCCAGTTTGATTTTCTATTTTCCCTTGCCGGAATACCCGGTATATTGGTATGTAAAATACGCCAGTTTGATTTCCCTTCTATTTCACCTCTGTTGAATATATGCCACATTGAGTCATTTCTAATCCTCAGAATTTTTAATCATATCTGATATGCCAATTTGGTATTTCTTTGCTTAGAGACAGAGACGAGCAATATTGAGTAGTTTCCTTCAGGTAGATAGTCTTCTCCCAAGAAAGTCATGTCAGTTAGGTCAGTTTGGTATGTTTCCAATTTTGCCTTGAGAACGACACGCGACATGGAGTAGTCTCCCTAAAGTAGATGAGATATCATTTTCTATTTGCTCTCCTTCGAATTTCGGTGATGTCAGGTAAGTCAGTTTGATTTCCCCTTCATTTTGCTTTGCAACATTCTTGTGGCTCAAACATGTTAATTACATCATTCAACAACACGTGTTAAGACAAGATATACACTTCGTGCATGCACTTGTTTGACCTAGAAAAAAAACAGAAAGTGAATGGCATGTACCCAATAATTCAAATGAGAAAAAATTGATCATGGCAAGAATTGGAGAGAGAGAAAACGAGAGGGAAATCAAACTGACGTAAATTCAAGTGCATCTTTGGAATTTTTATTCTATTTACCAAAGAGGGACTCCTCAATATGACTTGTAAAAATTTCAAAGAGGAGAAAATTAGAAATGACAGTCCGCTTAACTCAGTTATAGATAGAATACTATTTTCCAAGATTCAATCTTGAGTTTTTTAGTCATGTCAGATTGATTTTCCTCTCATTTTCCCTCTTTTCAATATTTCGATATGGCAGTCTGTTTGATCTTCCTCTCCTATTTTACTCTGTGATGATACGCCACATTGAGTTCTCCCCCCTCAATTAAATCGATTGTCATTTTTTATAATTCTCTCTTCAATTTTTTAGCCATGTCAGATAAGTCCGTTTGGCCATTCTCCCCAATTTTGCTTGGAGATAAACAAGCCATATTCAGCAGATATTTAGTAGATAGAATGTAATTTCCGAAGACACACTCATGAATATCAGTTTTGATTTTTTTTGAAAACCCGATATATTTGGTATGTTAGATAGGGCAGTGTGATTTTATTCTCCAATTCACTTTGTGAAAGATACGCGACATTGAGATGTTCAATCAGGTAGATGGAATGTCAATTCTAATTTTTCTCCTTGCAATTTTTAGTCATGTCAGATATGCCAGTTTGGTTTTTCTCTCCCAGTTTGCTTAGAGAGAGACGAGCCATATTGAGAAGTCCCCCTTGAGTAGAAAGTCTTCTCCCAAGATAGCCATGTCAGATAGGCCAGTTTGATTTCCCCATCAGTTTTTCTTTTTGTTAATGAATGAATCAACAACACGTGTCAAAACAAACTATACACTTCACGCGTGCACTTGTGACATAGAAAAACAAAAACTGAACGGCATTTACCCAATAATTCAAAGGAGAGAAAGTTGATAAAGGCAAAAAGTGAACAGAAATACCAAAGTGACATATCTAACATTACTATTTTTGGAAATGACAATCTCCAAGGGAAATTCCTCAATATGGCTCGTCTGTCTCGAAGCAAAATGGAAGAGAAATGCCAAACTGTCTTATCTGCCATGACCAAAACTAAAAGAAGAGAAATTTAGAAATGAGTCCATCTACCCAATGTGACATATCGTTTGCAGTGTAAAACAGGGGAGGAAAACTATCGACCTATATGACTCGAACAGGGGAAAAATGAGGAAATACTGATGTGGAGAAAGGTTAGAGAAAAAATACAAAACACCTTATATAGAAAGACCTACATTCTTCTATTCCGACTGCAGTTTCGAACTATATGTTCTTATCAAAGAATATAGTATACACGGTTGACATATCAGTTTTATATGGATTTACATGTATGGCTGTTGACTCGAACCGCGAATTCAAGAGAGAATACCGGGAGAAAATCAAAGTGCCGCATCTGACAGGACTGAAATTCAAGAGCGATTCTTTGGAAATTGCGTTCTATTTTCCCAAGGGGCACTACTCAATATGGCTTGTCTGCGTAGAAGCAAAATTGAACATATCTGACAATGCTAAAAAATTCAAAGCAGAGAATATTAGAAAGGACATTTCATTTAAATTCAGTGGGGCAACGCATTGTGGCGTATCGTTTGCAGAATAGGCTATGTGAGGGAGGTCAAACTGACCTATTTGCTTAACTTTATGTATTTAAAAGAGGGATATTGAGAGGGAAATCAAAATGGCGTATAGGGCATGACAAAAATTCAAGAGCCAAGCATCCTATTGAAGGGCTGTAAAGTGACATATCAGCCATACTGGAAAACAGTAGTTTACTACCAGCCAACCGCCACCCTATAGTCTCAAGTTTCTGATTGATTATGTCTTTCAACAAACCACAGTGATTTGGTCTCGTGATCCCTTGCGTGAGGAATGTACCCAATAAAGTATGTTTGAAATAAAACGTGGATAAAATCACTTCATGGTAAATTTCAAGCAAGAGAGATAAATCCTATAATCAATTAAAGTTCATGGTAACTGCTTGTTATAGTATGAGCTAAAATATTCAGCAACGAAGTATTGTAAATATTGTATAATTTACGCCAATCATTCGCAAGCCACGTCCCGTTATTCCATGGACCACGTGGAAATGTTGGGGCAAATGTATAGTGGTCACATGTAAATAAATCCCCCCCCCCTGATAATTTTAGTAGCGGTTTCGATTTGTTAATAAAATTGTTTTTCTAAAATTGTTTTGTTATTTTTTATAGTATCTGTCTTGACTCTCATCAAAAACAATAGCGTTACTCCATTTCACACTTAATTTGACTGATAAAAGTTAAATTGTAATCTTAAGATTCAATAACTGGGCAAACATTTAAAGATCATTATATTCAGCGGGACGGTATGTGGGCAGATTGCAATTCGCGATGATTTTTCAATTGGTTATTGTGATGTAGGGGTGGCGAAGCTATTTTATATTTTTTCGTTAGGGTTAACTGCGACCGATTTCCTTTCGCTGAAATTGGAATTCCCTGTAGAACATGCACATCACGAAATGCTGAAGGAAGCTTCATGAGACTATCGCAAACTATTAATATACTACTAGTTTCGATTCCTACATGAACCCTTCAGTTTCCATGATCTCTTGTGATACAGCTCACCAATCTCCAGTGTACGAGTTGTCACAGCGAAACAGCTCACCAATTACCAATATACGAGTTGTCAGAGCATTTCCATCATAGCTCTGTAGATTTGTATCTAATACCGCTTATGCCAGTGCTAGGGGCCGTGTGGTCATATCATCCAAGTTGCCACATGAACAGGTACAATAAAAGCGTACCTGAGATACAACACATATCACGAATCGTTAGATTCTTGGTATGTGCTGTAGAATAGGTTAACCAGAAGACTATACTGTAAAGTCATGTGGCTCTGTCAGTAAGTCGGCACCTCTTCCCACTTCCCTGGTATGTATTGTAACGATTGTGGATAGGGGTTTTGCTCCATTAAATTGCACTATTTCAACTCAACAGAACGAGTTATAAATTTGTTTTTGAAAGCTGTTCATTCAGGAAATAAAAAATACATGATATTTGTTCTTCTGTTTACTACATGAGTAGTGTGACTAACGTCACAGGACCTACGAAGGACTCCGACGCGAACTGAACTCTTGGAAATCCCCACCCCCAGTTGAAATCCTACCTATATTAAGATGGGTACTGCCCAAGTCAGAATCACCAACTCGAAGTATGTGCTCATATTTTCACATCATGATCAAAGTTACTTTATCTAGTTAAATTCTACTCAAAGAAAATAAATTGAGACCCTTTAAACATGCCGTCAATGCCAGATGTTGAGTTTTATACAGCTGTAGATCAGGGCTCTGGGTGCATATATCATGTTTCCATACACTTGATGCACGCAACAGCAAAAACAAAGCCTCCTTGAACAACCTATCTTTGTACAGGTACATCTCAAAAGAAAACAATTCGCGCCAGGAAGGCCTTTTTTTATTAAGCTAATTTTGTTATGTAGGGTCCTACTTAGATTCAATAATTGTCACGAAATTTCTTTGATTATATCTTAATTGCAACCATGCTTGTTCCTCAAACCTGACATGCTTGAGATATGTACATGTATAACACACTTTCATTTGAGAGTACAGACATTCCACCATTCACGTGAACAAATTTTACTCAACATGGAATAATTGAATTCACACTACCAAATAGTTCACCAGCTGTTAGTTTTGAGACCCATTTCTACAGTATCAGTACTGTGTTACTATCTGTAGCAGTTGAATCCCAGTAAAAATTAAACAATTAAAACCAGTAAAGAAATTTGTCTGTTGAATAACAGAAAATATGGTATGGATATTTGAATGAGTAAACTACTAAACAGCTTACATGATACCAACAAAATGTCCCAACACAAGCTGATAAATTCCTTGGGTGGCTTTGTTTCACCCTCAGTAAACTTTTATCATTGTTGCTCACACAGACTAATCTGAAGGATGATACCACTTCTTTCTTTGTTGTGCTGGGTTATTGCAACAGGCTGACTTAATTGGTCGATGTAGGATATTTCACCACCAGTGGGCAATTTGACCTAAATTTGAAGCCTGATGTGGTCTGTGATGAAATGTTTGGATGTGAAATAGGATACACGTTAAAGGCCACAGTTTACATATATCTATAACAATATACTGAATTGTGTGTATTGAGGATGGCAAGTTGGTAATAGCAGTGTAGATAAATGCACTAACAAATGATGGAAAATTAGCATTTCTTATTTTATATATCCCACCAGGTTTTGTACTGTATTTATATATACAGTGAAACATACAGCCAAGGGTTCCCGATGGGCATGACAATGCACTCGCTGAGCCATCAATAAATAATTAAAAAAATAATTATAAATCAAATTTTAATCAGAATTCGGTCAGCTCAAAACTTGCTGGTAACAATGCCCTAATGCACGTTCATGCCAAAAATCAAAGTTCTATTGTCAACGGTTCTCCTTATTTTGCCGACGAAAGGATTCGGATGGACTGACTGACTGACTCACTCACTCACTCACTCATTACCGGACAATTTGCGATCTGTAGCCTACTTCGTAGGAATAACTGAATTAATTGAATTTGAATGGAGCGGGTTGTCAAAATTTTACTCGCTAAATATCTTCTAAAATTCCCGTAAAATACTTGAACATTCAGACAGAAACATTCTGTTGTCATCCTTCAGATACACTAGAGCAATCCTATAGGATACATCTAAAAATAATCAAGATCATAAGAGGAAATGTGGCAAAATCCTAAAGGATAGTGTAAGAAGATCCTGTTTGAATCAAAAGGGTTTGAATCGAAACCACGATAAAGCCTGATGCTAACTCTTCTTGGCCAAACTTGAATCATGCAAAACCTGATCAGCTGAAAATGGTCATAAGTTCAATTGGAAAGCCTGCGTATCCTGTGGTCCCAGTCCAAATGATAAAAACATGAGAAGGCCGCTCGCGATCTCTAATCACGAATTCAAAACTGAATTACACTCTCAGAAATATTCAGGAAATAATCCCGAATAGATCAGACTGCACATCCACAACTCAATTCAGTGATTTTACCTGAAATCTAATGATAATTTCCTGAAATTCATGTATATCATCAATGGATTAAAGTTAAATTACTTGAATTTAAGGGGATTTTACGTACCTGAATAGGGTCGGGAACTTACTAATCAGGGTAGTAAATTTGCCTGAATTTCAGGGAAAATCCTCTCGTTCAGGCATCTTTTTTTCTGAAATCCAGGAAATTATCCTTGGAGTTCAGGTAAAATCCCTGAAATTAAGTTGTGGATGTACAGCCTGATCTATTCAGGATTATTCCCTGAATATTTCTGAGAGTGTACTTTATGATCCTAACTTGTATTGCAGGAATATGTCCTGGTTGATCATGAAAAAGATCGTTGAAAGACAAAACTTTCCTCGTGGCAATAACTTGCACTCAAAAAGATTATTGTGTCATGAGTTTCACGAGGATCCATCCCGGCGAGCTGAAATCTGCATTGGGAAACCTTTAGCAGATCGTGGTCACGTCGTCTATGAAATCGTCAAAGTTGACAGGCGAACCCAGGAGTTCCCCGTAGTCGTCCATGACAGACCCTTTTCGTCCACAGATCTCGGCAACCGAATGAAACGCAACTTTAAAAGGGTGGTGGACAACGATGCCGGCTTACTGAGAAGAGGTCATGACTCCACAGACAAATATACTGCTTGCATATTCAAAAAACATCACAAGAACCAAAAGTGATCAGGATGACGACTTGTATCCCAGTCACGCCTTCAAGGCCTAGACTGGATGATTTTCTTCGTGCTTTCAAGTGCCTAGCCAGTTGCCCTTTTCACCACCCAAGCCATGAGACCAAGCACCATAAATCTTGTAGGCACTGGTCCTGTTTTGCACCGGTGAAAAGGGAAAGAATGTCCGTAGGAAACAAATGTTCGGTTCCTATCTAATTAAGAAATAAATCTTTGTTTACTGTGGTAAAACACCTAGAATAGATCGGGCTGCGATAAGATGAGTATTCACGTTTGATCACTCAGGAATTCTATGTGTTTTACCACAGTAAACAAGGAATTATTTCTCAATTAGATAGGAATCGGACAGTTTTTTCCTACGGACATTCTTTCCCTTTTCATCGGTTTCAGACCAGTGCTTACAAGACTTATGGTGCTTGGTCTCATGGAATTCTTTCTATTCTACCATACTGAATACAGCACAATGTGGAGATGTTTCCTGAAAAGAAAGATATTCTTGTGTATTTAAAACTGGATTAACACCCTATATATCTGACAAAAACTGCAAGTCGCGTGGCTGGGTTGGAGAGTCCAGAGTATGACAGCAAACGGTGCGTGCTAAAACGCCAGATACGATCAAAATGATGCAAGCGTGACCCTTGGTTTTAGAATACATGTGAAATTCTCCCGTCATCTAATGATTGGATTTTGTACCTATCATACATTCAAAAAGATTTAATAGATATCAACAACTTTGAATAAATTTCCGGGGGAAAAAAATGTTCTCCAACTTTAATTGGCTCCATAATATACGGCAAAAGGATGTACAACAAGATATACAAGCAGACGATATATTTTGATATCCATTTCAATCCTATTACCCTTCTGAGCGAGTTCAACTGGACACGCGAAGAAAATTATGACGTCATATAATCCACACCGATTGGTTGAGAAGTATGATCTATTGGGATTAGATCACACCTGGGCTTCTTTCTTTATGTAATAAGGTTATTCGGTAAAACACATGGGGTGTGGTAGAATAACCTATTACCCAGGATCTTCTTTCCTGATTCCCAACTCAGGTAAGACATATTTCCTGCAGAGAAACATATGAAGAGGGAAATTGTTTCATATGACATTCTTTCCTCTCACATTGGCATAATCTTCCTTACCGCATTTGAGTAACCTGAAACGAACTTCGGAAGGTGCCCGACATGTGGAACCAGCACCCGCAATACATATTGTTGACATGCATTAAAAACGATATATCTGTACGCCATGCATGGATCAATCTGTAATATTTGCTATCGACATAGGAGAATAAATTCTCTTATGTCAAACTGTTCTGGTTTATCAAGGAATATACGTGATTTCATTTAAATTCAGTGAAGGTGGATGTATATCGTTCACAACGTTTGGCTAAACTGGCTTTGGTTATTACTATTTTATACATCCGAGTCTGAGAGAATACAATACACAGTGAACTTTAAAGTGATATAGCTTTGTCCATCGTCTACAAAGTCTCTGTTAGTCCTAACATGTTTTGACTGCAAAAATCGTCAATCCAAGGAATTGCTCAGTTTTCCTCATTCAGAAGGTGTGGCATGTCAAGTTTTCTGAATGCTACATCTAAATTGGCGACATAGCTGAATGTACATCCATTTTTTGCAAAAACAGAGATGTTATCCATCTGCTCGTATATTTGTATATTCGGTATAATACTATATACACCTGTGCAGGCGAAGGTTTGAAAACGGTTGAGAGCTGACTGCTGTATACAGAAGATTCGGGGCGATTTTGTAAATGACTGAGTACACGAGAATCTTCCTTCTTTGTGTGACATATAATTCAGGTCAACTGAAGAGAACTGTTGAGCGCAATGCCTGGAGAGAGAAGTAGACCGTGAGTCCTCGTCCTATATTATTTACCCTTGCGTTAATGTTCATCGCTTCTAGATGATATAAATTAGACCAAGGAATAATTAACACCATATCACGAAACCAAAATACCGTAGTTATCGGTGCATTCGTGTGCTTCAGTTGTACTCATCTTCGTAGGTATGGGCAAAACTGTTTTCGAACACTTGAATTGTTTTCTTATGTGCACAGCGCAAATTAAATGTTCTGCGGAAAGGTACAGTTGGCCCATTCAAGTTTGAATCTGGTGACCTACATTTGCACAAACCCGCTGTATGTATATGTGGGCGAGTTGAGACCAGAGTTACATAAGAATTTTAGTCTGAGCGTCTGGATTCGCAATACATTACTTATACATGTCCGTGTGACCATGGAGCCAACTATAGAAGGCTCCATGGTGTGACTAACGTCACAGGGCCTAGGGTAGGTATTAGGATTCCGATGCGCACACGACTCTTGGAAATCCCCCCACCCCCAAGTTGAAATCCTGCCTATATTAAGATGGGCACAACCCAAGTCAGAGTCACCAGTGATTAAAAAATCACCAGACATTTTCATCAAAAGCAGGTCAGCTCAGAACTTGCTGGTAACAGTCCCCTAATGCACGTTCATGCCAGAAATCAAGGTTCTAATGTCAACGGTTCTCCTTATTTTGCCGACGAAAGGATTCGGATGGACTCACTCACTGACTACCGGACAATTTTCAAATGGTAGCCTATATCGTAGGAACAAATAACGTGAAAGCTACATTTGATCTTTACTAGTAGATCGATCCCGTTCCACATCCAGATAAACAACCAACCGTACGTGAAAGTATTACAATAAAGGAAAGATGTTCTGTATTTCAAGTTCACTTTGTGTGTGTAGTTGTTTGTGGGTTCACTCAGTCGTGACCGCCAGATAATGGCTTTATTCTGTTCGTCGAGTAACATACATATACATTAACGTTTAGTGCTCCAAATAATCGGGGCACGTTTTTTAGAACAAAAACATTAAATATCATGTGTTGTTCAGACAGATTCACTGTAAGTCTACATGGTTTAACCAGCAGGAGATATGCCAATGTTTTCACATCATTTGAATGGAATGAGTGAGTACCCACTGAAAAACTGCGCAATCGCTTCTGATACGAAAGCTTGGTATATGTTCCATGGAAACCTTGGAATCACTCGGAAAGACATTTCTCATTGAATTAAGAGTTCACAACCAACATAGATATCGATGTATTTGTTGTGTACCATGTAACTCTATGACATATTTCATTCCTAATCAAAACCCCGAGACTGCAAAGACACAGAGTTCCTCATTTCCCTTATTTGAATTACAGAAACAGGAATGACCCGAACCAGAATTGCATTCTTCGTTTCCCTATTTCGAATTGCCAAACCATGAGTTCCTCGTGTCTCGTAAAGTTGATGAGCCATTCAATCTCTCGTAATTCAGATTTGACTCCTGGCTCAAACTTGAATTACACAACTATGAGCCTATCGCAGACCCCAAAATCATGAATTCTTCGTGGTACCGATGCTAAACTTGGCCTCGCCATGGCTTGTATATAGTCATTAGTTCCTTGTGAAACTCGCTGCTTCGTGGCAAAAGCATTTCTGTCCATTTAACCATGTCAGCATCTTTGTAAATATTGTAAAATCCCGAGAACCGCATGGCCGTAACTTGATTTGTAAACCACCAGTTCTTTGTGACTCTTTCGCGAGTTCCAGATGGCTCTTTATGGCCGCCATCTTGAATTTGGTCGTGATGCTTCCTCTGATATATTGAAAAGTCATTAGTTCCTCGTGAAACTAACTCAAATTACAAAGCCACGAGGTCGCCGTATCCATAACTTCAACTGCAAACTATGATAACCCCGTGGCAACCATATGTACATTACAAAACAAAGACCCTCAGTTCATCGTGAACCTAATTTGAATTTCAGGAGTATCTCCTTGATAAAACTTGAATTGCTTTTGAACAGTGAGCTTCTCGTGACCAAATTGAAATACAAATACATGCATTGGAAAGTCACGTTTTGTATATGGCCCAACTTGGATTGCAACTCCATGAGGTCCTCGAAGTTGAAGTTGAATTTCGAAATCATGACCCCGACGCTATCCTCATTGGCCTAACGTGAATTGCAAAACCATCGGTTACGTATGGTCATTGCTTGTATTAGAAAATCGTTATTAGATCGAGATCCTTGATCAAATGGTAAAAACGTGAGTTACCCCTAAACACAAATTTCTAGCCCAGTTTATTGTGATCCTAATCTGAATTGTATGATCATGCAGGAATCTATCCTGATTGAACAAAATTATTGCAAAATAGTCTCACGTGGCAATAAATTTCACTGCAAAAATATGACTTTCCTGTGTCCTGAATTCCATGAAGAGATGAAAAAGTCAATCATGATCCCCAGCTTCGTACTGCAAAGCCTTAATTAGGACAGACTCGAAATCGAATTATTCTGCCGCAAAAGGTCCGAAACGACGTCATCGCCCAAATGACGTTACATTAAGTAAGGAACCATTCCATCTCATTGGCAATGTTGTATAATTTTACGGGCATTGACAAGCGATGCCTTCTGTTTGAAGACATGTATTTAACTTGGTGACAATATAATTTTCAAAGTTCTTCAGATTTTCACATTTTTGCGGTATTCTCAATGTTAAAGCCTTGCCCGGTGCCTAACATTGACCTGACGTCAGGTCATTTGCGAACACTTCGCCATCCATAAGATGGCTTGCGAATCGTCTGTCTCCATTATCGCGGAGCGATATCCGGTATTTTACCGTATTCTGTTCGGCATTCATCCGGCTGAGAACAGACTCGAGAAATCTGATAAATTACAGGTTTTCATACCACTTCGGAAACAGAAGTGGGCTTACAAAATATATAGGTATGAATAACTTTCGTATCATCCAAGAGGGGTGGTAGATCTGTAATTTTGAACAAGTAGGACATCACATGACTCGAAAATGGCGAGTTACGTTGGGGTTACGTCGGTAGACTTTAGCTGATTGGCTGATGAAGTCATGTGGTATTGATTTCTGGAAATTCCCTCTTGCAGTTGCCGAAAGTAAGCTGAAAATGCATACACACGATCCCAGGGACAGTCTTGCCGTATATATAGATGACCCAGATTGTTACAGGTTGGACGTCACGTATGCAAGGATGTCGTTTCGCGACTTTCGCGGCTGGAGAGTTCGATCACGGGACGTAAGTATTGGTCAAAGTTGACAGGCGACCCAACGAGTTCTCCAAGGCCTTCCATGCCAGATCCTTTCCCTCCTTGGGACTCGGATAACGAAGGCCTCATATGGAAATACGATATTATATCAACGTTTACTCTCTGAAGTGAAATATTAAACATTCAATTACATTATATTTCTCAGCTGGATGAAGCAGTATGCAATGCCTGTTGTTCCAATCACAACTCGTGACATATAGCTATGATTTGAATTGCTAATCACCTGAACTCTAATACGTTTCTCATGCATGGTGTACAAGAATCGTCGAATTATAAAGCAGAAAAAATTATTCTGTCTTGATCTTATAACGTATATATCAAACCTGATCTGCGACTCGACTAATTCAACTAATGAGCTAATTAGTAATGAGGTACAGCATTTGAATAAACCTGATTCACTTCAGAAAAAAACACCAATTAAAAATATTGGTGAGCAAATAAATAGTCAGAAATGTATGCACATGCCATGGATTATATGTTATATTGGTGCAAGCCTCTCGTCAGACAATCAGTAACCAGTCGTCTATACAGCAATATTGGTACAAGCCTCTCGTCAGACAATCAGTAACCAGTCGTCGTCTATACAGCAATATTGGTACAAGCCTCTCGTCAGACAATCAGTAACCAGTCGTCGTCTATACAGCAATATTGGTACAAGCCTCTCGTCAGACAATCAGTAACCAGTCGTCTATACAGCAATATTGGTACAAGCCTCTCGTCAGACAATCAGTAACCAGTCGTCGTCTATACAGCAATATTGGTACAAGCCTCTCGTCAGACAATCAGTAACCAGTCGTCTATACAGCAATATTGGTACAAGCCTCTCGTCAGACAATCGGTAACCAGTCGTCGTCTATACAGCAATATTGGTACAAGCCTCTCGTCTATATTGGTACAAGCCTCTCGTCTATATTGGTACAAGCCTCTCGTCTATATTGGTACAAGCCTCAGTAACCAGTCGTCTATACAGCGTTTTCGCGTTTATATTCGAAATGCATGTTTCTTAAGACAACATTAGGAGCAAACTCCAAGTCCAGGCATCACATAGAAATATATAGCAGATTTCAGGTTCCAATAGGCAAGAGAGACGGTCAAGTGTCCAAAGATACTGGCGTGACATAATAGGGATCACATCATCAAATCCCAATCACTGACCGGTATTCCTTCATAAAAATTATATTGCAAATTGTTGCATTTCCTAGCAAGGCTTTGATATAAGACATCACATTGGAAATGCAGTATCTGGGAGAAAAGACTTGAAAAGGTAGTATTCGGGAGAAAAGACTGACAAAACATCCTCCCTCCCCACTCCACCCCACCAATACAGACTATATGAACCTTTTTGTGGGGAACAAGAAACGTTTTCATCTGCATATAAATTCTGTGAAACAACAAACATGTACAATTCCAATTATAGATAAATAAACTTAAAAGATATACTTGCCAAATAGAATCTTGTTCATTACCGGTTCGTGTATCTCTCTCTATTCGTTCACTAACCATATACTGATATAATGAACAGTATGATGAATACGAAGCTTGAAGCAATGAGATCATTTGCATTACAAATAAACTAAAGAAATTCTCTAATACCACTCAGTAGTAAAATTGTCATAGACAAATTAGCTGTGGGAAAGTAAACCTCCAGCAGTAATCCCAATTAAGCGGATATATAACCTCATAGACGAAGCAATCTTTCTCAGCGTGTTTTCTTGACATATTTAAGCTCTCAGGGAGCAAACGCATTCACTTTAAGGGATTATGGCATATTACATAGCCAATCTTTATTCGTTTCGACTTTCTGACCTCGTGAACAAAACGAACCTTTTATACAGAGTAAATAAAGATTTCAGTAGAGAGTGGTGGAGGACACAGGTGTGGGCACGCTGGAATATATTATATAAGGAAATTTTGAAAATGGAACAAGTTTTAATTGCAATGACGTGTTCAAACGCGTGCGACAAGTGTCAAACGGCTTTAAAACGTTCAATTATTACTTCTCCAGGTGTGGTAGCGGTCGGTGCCCCCCAGATCTGGGTGTCCGATAGATAATGTTTTAGCCCAGGCTTGACGCGGACACAAACTTTTCTATAGATCCATCCGCCTTGGTCAAAGGAAAGGAAACGGACATTTATACGATTTTATGTCAAAAGGTTTGACATAATTTCAGCTTCAAGATCAAGATATGAGTACAACATAAGATCAAACTTTTTGCTTCTAACATGTCTTATAGTAGAAAACAGTTTCAGATTAATTTCTTGGCCGCCATCTTGAATTTACCCATGATGTTCTCATGACAGGTTTGCAAATAGGCTTAAAATGAGCCCCCAAAATTAGCTATAAAATTGGAAAGTGTAAATAATTGTTAGGTCGATAACTACAAAGAAAGTTAACAGAATGGCCTGTAAAAGTGCACTGGAAAAAAGCCTTCATGGATGCTAGTATATGGTTATGGACATACTTGACTCAAGCCAAATTCGGCAACGTCTGCTCCCTCCAGAAGTCCGTCATACATAGGTATGGGGAAGGGGAGAGTTGATGCGAATATATCGGTGGTATTTTCTTTTTTTGTTTTTACTTCAGAATGGTACAGATAAACTCATATGGCCTATCAGTAATTGTCAAATGAAATGGCATACGCCACACGGACTATCACACGAAATAGGTAGTTCGTTTATTGACGCGGAAATTCTTTTATGAAAGACGGTTGAATATTGAATGTCGGATCTGACGTTTGCTATTTCTGTCATTTCTTTAATACATATTCCATCTTCGAATGTTCAGACCCTCGCCCCTTCTCGTCACCCTAAAACTATAGTCTGTCATGCTCTATGCAATATGGACTTCTCAAGCAGCGTTTGACATGAAAAACAAAATTAAAAAACTATGCGGTGATACCGTGCATAAAAGACTCAATACTCGCGCTTTGTACCTATGTACATCAATCGGTCCACGCCCATGGTTATAAATCATTCAATATTGAATGGTAATCTAAAGTTGATCATTTCAAATTGAAATCTATACCATAGGCTTGGGGTCGTGTGTCACAGTTCACTTCATTTCTTGTGTCAGTTTAACCTGTTATGGAACAACCAAACTTGTTAGGTACCATACGTACCAAGCTGAACACCTTCAAAGGTATGGTATTTCTTTTTAAGTCATTCATTATGTAAAATGATCTCAATAACTTCTTAATCTCGCCTGTATCCGCTTTTACCATATAACGAGAAAAACACTCGTGATAAGTGTGGTAGTTTGTTTGAATTTTTTTTCCTTTAGAAAAAGGTAAGCATGCATCTGTATACGCGACAAATGTGAATACACGGTAGTTTATGGAAATGTCACCATATTATATCCTCTTACAGCGAGATTGATAAAACAATTCTAAGATTTTCAACAGTATCCATATTCAAAAAGACCGACTACATCCTAACTAAGTTTAACATAGACGCCAAGAGTGTCGTAGTGAAGAGACGCCATGTAAAAACTGAGCTAACTGCGGCCCTGTTAACTTTAGAGTTGTATAAAATTCAGTCTCAGTAAACTCAGATATAATATCACGGAATATATCTGAATTCAGTCCTATATAAATCCCATGTGAAACTACATTTGTTAGCCAATCAGGTGGCTAGTTTGTTGAAATCACGCCCACAGTAATTACACACGGTAGCACGCGGACTAATATATAAACATTATCGGGAAACAGTATCCAAATATGGCATCATTGCCAGATAGTGTGCATGGTAAACACTGAAGATCAAAGAGTTTACTACCTTGAAAACTCTGGCTTTGTTAGGGGGTAGTAAATATCAAAAGATTGTGCCGCGCGAAGATGTTATGTGAAGTAAACGTCAATCATTGTCAGAGAGAAAAGTCAGAAATTGTCGTGATTGGCTTATTATGGGATCTCGCAGAATATCGGCGAACATTTCGCACGAAGTTTTCACAGGGTTACGTCTGGAGAGTATTCCCCCGATTTACCATCTTGGTTTACCTAGATTGTATAAAATTAAGGTTACTTCACTGGGACCCGGTAATTATGTTCAGTGGATCTGCCGCTTGGGGGTGAATGTTGATAATTTAGATAAATTCTCTTTGACATAAGATCATATTTCCCAGCGAATTGGTACACAATGACCACTAGGTGGCGTATTCGAAATGGTCGAGTGATTATATCATATTTCGTCGGCCGTTCCACCTACAAATTCATCCAATGTGACTAAACTAGGGTTTCGAGAAAAATTTAAATCGAAAACATTCTTTTAATGGTGTTATCAGAAGGCGTTATCCAAAACGTCCACCAAGAAGCGTCAGACTTGGGAGATAATTCTATCTGGAGATTCCTGATATGTTCATGGCGGCCATTTTAAAACGTCGTCCAATGACCGCTTCTCATCATTTCGCGAAGAATGCAACGTAGGAGCCCATTCTCAAAGATAATGTCTCGAACTGCCTAGAACTTCTACAGAATCTCGCCGGGGTTCCGAAGTAACCCCATTATTAAACGGATTTTTTAAAACAAGTTACCACCAATGTTTTATAACAAAACAAAATGTTCGAGGAACAGGCAAGACGACGTAAAGCCTGATTGATTCATTCTTTCAGTCAACTCTAGATTTGCCTCAAGCCATTCTTGTTCATTTTGCCATGTTTAATTGTCCCGGGCAGAGAGTTACACCTGCCAGCACGATAGCATCTTTTATCGTGTACAGAAACGACCCCTAAATGAATTTTATCACTTACATAGTTTGAGGGAGAACGGAAAAACTCTCACTACAGCCACAACTATTAACCCTTTTATAAAAAAGAAAAGAGAACATTTGGTTGATATATTTATACGCGACTCTCACCTATTGACCATGTTTACACTGACTAAATCACACCATGCTTGACCCAGGAGTTTGTGACACGATCTGGCGGGCCATTGTACTCAAGTAATAAGAGAAGAAACACGAAGCTGTAACACATGTTATAAAATATGGCGGCGCTCGTTCCATCCCTGGAAATATAGGCGATTAACAACGACATACAAAACTGTGGGGTTTAAACTCACCTTCGTATTTGCTTTACAGAGACTGGTTGACGGCGCCGCCCGATAATTGCGCAATCAGTTCGAACGTTATAAGCAGTCGATATCCCATTCCTCCTACTGTTTTCCTCTCTCTCTCTCTCTCTCTCTCTCTGTCTGGGATAGTGGATACAGTTGAATTGATGAGGTCACAGTCGATTTAGGTAACCGTCAACACTGAACAATGTCGGTACACACAACAATTGATATGGGTAATGGTGGGTTGGTAAAAGTCCTTTCCCTGTGCAGCTTTTGTCGCCCCACAATGTACAGGTTGTCCACAATGAATATACTTTTACCATAACTCATTTAGTATTTGTCACACGTTCGCATACAGTGTACATACGCATATAAATGAATCACTAGTGTGAATATACCCGGTATGCCTCATGTGTCCGTCCACACTGCATATACGGATCGATATAGCCGTTTTTCTTGTTATTGCATTGAACTGACGTCTAGATTTTCGAGCTGCTGTTGCATCAAGTCGGTGCGTCGGCAGGTTGAATAAAAATGTTATCTCCTGGCCCGGGATAATATTGAGGTAGGCCTTTCAGTCGTCTGTTCAAGCGTGAAACTTCCTCGATCAAAGCGGTCCGGGGGAACAATCGAAATCCTATTTGAGTCCAAATAAACGCCGCATATATAACGTATCTGCACTTCACAAATAAAGGTATTGCTCCAATTTCTAACACACGTGGATTCAAATTTCTCCCAACTAACCTTTTTTGCGGATTGGTTATCACAGGCAATAAAGTCCGTCTGTACTGCTGCAAACTTTAATATGGAGAGTAGTAAATCATCGGTCCAGTAAACACACCTGAATGGATTGATACAGGTAAGAAAGCCGTCCCCGCGCATGAACATAAAACATAGCCGGTGTTATGTAGGTGGTAAAGAAAAGCGCTAATAAACCATTTAATGCCCTGAATGCCCCCGACAGAAAATTTCTATGCACCTCGGTAGGACGGTTCTGCACACTGCCAATTTAATCCCTGACGTCGACAATCCTTTATCCCCCAGTTGAAACACGACCCCTAACTCGTAGCTTGTTCTATACAGAACACGATCGGGTAAACACGCGCACCCCCTCAAACTGTCAACAACATTAATTCAAAATTCCAGAATGTGACATGCATAAACGTCTATCTCAAAATCACCCAAAGAGAAAAGAGATCAACGTTGAAGTAACTATACCGAGACCTATTAATATGCAAAACTTCATTCATCATCGGTTGAATGCGCTTTTTATATACAGCTAATTAATCTTTACCCCGAGTCGAAAGTGGACAAGACATTATTCATCGGCTGTGCTGCATTAACTATATGTTTCAAATTTCTAATTAGCACGGCTATTGTGGTTGCCAGTAACAATACCTGGGGTGACAAGGCGCATCATCCATTAAAATAAGGCGTGACGTCAGAAGGCTTGAACTGTGAAACCACAGATAGATACATAGTGAGTGAGTGAGTGAGTAGGATTTAAAGTCGTTTTTACAATTTTTCAGTCATATCACGACGGTGCCTACTTGTGCCAGAGCACGAGAGTGTCGACAGTTCCTATTATCCTGATCAGCCCTGCCAGTATAGCACTCGGTCACCCATCCAAGTATTGACCCAGCTCAACGCTGCTTAACTTCGGTGATCTGACGAGAACCGGTGTGCCCAACGTGATGCGCGGTACTTAGATACATAGTGAAAAAGCAATATGCAAATTCAAATCAAAAAACTTAACCAGAGAGTAAAAACAATTAAACCTTCAAGATATCCAAAAGTTTACTTCAATTCAAAATTGTCAGACTAAAACTAATGATTTTTGGCTAGGAGCATTGTCCAAACATGAAGCGATTAAAGTATAAATCATGTGATGACCCATCTCCAGGAGTAACGTGTTGGTGGGAAAGCGATGAGTAAACAATAGACCTGTTACTAAGAAAATTCAGTTTGTCATTTGTAAGTTCTGTAATAAAACCGGATTGATATTGATCTTCCTCTAAGAATTTAATACGAGTATGTTGACAGTAGTTGACCACGCGATCTTCCGCAATACGTAATTATTCATGTTCTGTCAAATATTTCCCCGCCCTGTCGTTCGTTATCTCTATGCAAGATAGTACGGAAGACGATATCGGCCAATCCCATTCTCGCATTGGCGCCCTCGCTTTCAGCCTCCCCACAGCGCATGCTCCGTCTCACACGCTCACTCCACTATGACTCTGCCACAAGTAGCGGAAGATTACCTTTACGACGTGGCTATGACGTATAGGGAAAACCCCACGCCCACACGGGTCAGTTTGAATCCAACCGAACTACTTTTCATATGCTCTGCCCATATAAACGGGGAAAATTATCTCTAGATCATTCTTTTTAACGCTAGGTCAACAAAAGTGTAATACAAAATTGAAAAGTATAATCGGAATGTTCAACAAACATCGCTTCTACTACATATGATGTCACTTCCGGCGGTGTTCTGTCTCCGAATATCTCCCACAACGCTTCAACCACCTCGCTGGGGGTCTAATAACACCCCAGCCACCAGTCAGATTTTTGGACCGGATTCGGGGCCTTCGCGCACATCGCCGGCAGTGACATCATATATAGTAAAATAGATGTTTAACGAAAATTTTGATTACTTTTCAAGTCTGCATAATACCTCCGTTGACCTAGCGTTAAAAAGAATTATCTGGAGATAATTTTCCCTGTTTATCTGGACAGAGCATATGAAAAGTAGTTCGCTCATGTGCAACACTAAAGGAGTTGTTTGGTCGGATTCAAACTGAACCGTGCGTTGGTTGGTTTCCCCTATACGTCATAGCAACGTAGTAAAGGTCAACTTCCGCTATTGGAGGCAGGGATGTTATTGGAGCCTGCGAAATGGAGCATGCGCTGTGGGAAGGTTGACAACGCTTATGATCTGACATGTATTTCGCAACGACTATTTCACATTGCCTTTATCGTTCAGTTTTAGATCTGGACGTAAGCGACTCTTACTGACAGAGTCTGAAATTGCTTTGAACCCAACTAAGTGAACTAAGTTATCTGCGTTGGTGACTAAATGCACTTTGCCTTCCGGCGTATAAACGGGCTGCGCGCTGCAAATGTAGCTGATCATCTTCATGCACGTGCTTGCCATTTTCATCAGCATTCGAAGGTGGTGCATCTCTGTGTCGCCCCAATGAGTGGCCAAATCTGTCACCCAGTGAAGACCTATTTACCTTTTCTTCAACGTCTGCGACTGACTTGAATACTTCACTCTGAGACTTGCTTTTGTTCACAGTGGGTGGGTGTCCAAACTTGTCGAGTTTCTCTTCTAACGACACGACACCGTCCCGAGGTGGAGTTACACCAAACAGAACTGTACATTAATGGCTCCTAGACCCCGATTCGAAAATCTGACTGGTGGCTGGGGTATTATCCTACCATGTATGGTATTATCATACCCCAATGAGGTGGTTGCCTCGCTTTCTCGCATTCTCGCCCCGTCGCACGTTCTCAAAGGACATGATCATGGAGACCAAAGCGACTCTATGGTACCGGTAAGTCAGAGTCCATCTTTAAACGCCAGCTCCAAAGCGAAGACCTATTACGTCACTGTGAACGGCGTGATGGATTACATTCTCGTCTCGCGAGACTCCCTACTGCGAGAAAGAGTCTCACGTGTAAATGGGAGCCATCCCCCCAAAATTTGGGGGGTGAGTAGGCGGCGTATGATTTTTACCGTCTGTATCCGGCTTGTCATTGACCTGCTGACTCCGCCGAGTTAGAAGCGAATTGCTAAACATAACGTGGGCTATATAATTGGAAAATGACTCTTTCCGTTTCGGAGCATATCAATCGCGAACAAATTATTGTCGGTATGTATACTTGGCCGTGAAAGCGAGTTATCTAATACAGGAAGTAGTTCGTACAGTTCCGATCCATTCTCAAAGAGAGGTATCTACCGCAAGACGGTACATCTTCGGAAAATTTATCCCGGGTTCTTAGTGTGACATGTACTTGATCAGGGCAGTTGCAGCATTTCTGTTCTTCATTCACTACATAGTACTGTTCACACGCCCTATGACATGTACTTTTGTTGCTATCATTATGCAAGTTTTGTTGTTAAAAAAATACAACTGAACGTTGAACTTTATTTATGGCCTACTCGTTTGAAGCAGCAGATATAAATTTAGTTGACCTAGATTCTGCATTGAAGATCAACCATTGAAACGCGGAAAACAACGAATTACGTCAATTATACCGTATTTTCGCCTGCATGTTGTCTGATCGTACTATTCTTGTTTATCTGATGATGCTAAACAATAATGATCTTGTGATCTTTGGGTTAGGTCATAAATTTTCTGAAGATGTACCATTTTGCGTGTCTACCGGCGGGAGAATAGTCCCGGTCGAGCGAGTGATGTCATGCTGCCTCGCTTTGAGATTGGAGATTCAAAAATGTCACCAGTTTACATGAGAGTCGCTTTGGTCTCCCGCGGGTAGACACGGCTCTCTTTGAGAATGGATGGATTACACATCTGGGCTTTAGCTCATTCAGGCAACTCGCATTACTGCCCGGAATGATAATTCACCTTCACTTGTACGGAATGTATTTTGTGTATCGAACAAGTGAGAAATGACTACATTGTAGTCAAAACCTGCGGCAGTGGCAATAATACAGTGAAAGACATATCAGCGGAGGTAGTGGTAATTGTAGAAAAAAAGCGCCATCTGCAAGTGTTTTCATGCCAAGGGAAGTAATTTTCAACTTCTAACCCACAATTGCAGGAATTGACTAATAGATTTGACACAATATATATATATTCGCTTTCCTCGTTCAAAATCCGACGATGTTGACTGGTCCGTGCCGTCTATACTGAATTGACAGACGAAGTCACAATAATCGCTTTGGCAATGTCTTGGTACAAGTATCGTGAATTCCAAGTTTCAAAACATTCCGTTCAGCCGTTGATTTTTGCAAATCAAAAAGGCTTTCAAATATTTGGAAATCCAAACAAATTTCAAGGATTTAGTCATAGCGCGAACATCTACGCTCTTCAGTCTCCCTTCTCGCTTACTTTGCCGAGCAAAATGGAAAATTTATATTTCCGTCAAAGTTAATTTTCAATGAATTTATTATCAGGTCTATCACTTTGATCTGTGAAACTATGGAATGGGGTTGAAGGCTTTATCGAACTGTTCAAGAGGCATAATGACATTTTTCACGATTCAAATTGAGGCCTGTGACAGTCTTGATATTCGATTAGAATAATAAATTAAGTTTCTGCATTTATGTGCGTTATCATCTGCAAACTAAATACGGTACCTTGACACTCTTTTCCATGCAGCAAGCCAATATCAATACATGGTTTGCTCCTTCTATACAAATGATTACCTATTTCATCCTTAGGAGATATCACCTCATCCGACATGTTTGGTCAAGCCTTTTCGAAGGTTGATAATTTTATTAATTTTTTTTTTTTAAGTCAAATTCTGCAAATAAGAAACATTTGTTGTCAGTATCTATGGATATCGCCCTATAATCAATTCGCGAATATGTTTGTCATTAAGTCATTCGGGAGGTGATTTAAGTGCGAAATTTCAGGGTTAGTTCACTAAACAAGGTCTGTGTGTATAAGAGAATCATGTCGAATTCTCGTTATTATCTTTTGGTACATCAAATTATTGCATTCGCGAAAATGACTTCCAAGTCAATATGAAAGGTATCAAAATAAATTTAAAAAACTCTCAAGGAAATCAAGGTCCTAGCTTTTGACAACGAGATCAAATAGATCGCTTTTATGGTCAGTATCTGCTAATATATGACGTAATTTCATTCGTAAAACTGATTGACAAAGTAACGTAAATTGTGAAGTGTAGAACCAGTAAGTTCTAGCAGAAATGGGCTCTGACTTGAGAGAATGATGTCAAATGCAACATGTTTCTGCCCGTTGTCTGCTGATACACATAAGTATTGATTTTACGGAAGTGATTAATGCAATTCTAAAGGGATTATGAGTGCGGAAGAGGACGAGAACATCAATACCAGCGAAGCAAGGCCCTGGCTTGCGAGAATGAGGATAGAGGGACTGTGTTCCGAAAGAGGATCATTCGAAATAGCTATGTGCCAAATTTCATGCTTGTAACCGAAAGTACACAATATAACTATGATGTACTGTTCGCGCATAGGGTTGTCGGACTCATTAAATACTACATAGTCATTTATGTATTATAAAACCGTTTGCGCATAAAGTCAGTTTTGAGTATTATCAATGAGTCGGTATAGCTAAGACATTAAGTGCAAGTCCAGGGATTGGAGGGTCATTGTTTCGATTCCCACAGAGGGTTAAGTTATTCTTCCTTTCAAAACATATTTCCATATATGCGAATTGCTTGGGGGTAAAGTTAAACATCTTTATTCGGTGAAAGTTGCTGAGTTGTTCCGCTTACTTCTGAAACGTAATTGTTGCGTTTGTTTTTATGATGCATGATCTATAATTTGATACCAAGTATTATTCAATGTTAATCATAATGATAATGCGTTACTTGTTATGCTTCTTCGCCAATTTGTGTTTTATCTAGATTGGGTAGATAAAATGATTACTAGAAGTAGTGAACTTATTTTTCTACTTACTAAGACAGTCGCCTGGGACTGTATGCAAATTAGCTGAACCACCGACAAGGTTGCGGCTCATCTTCTTTGGTATATAAGAAATCCAAGGATCTTAAATTGTGTAGACATCTGCATACTGTTCAATGAAAATGGTAATATCTGAAGACAGTGACTGATGTGACGACCGACAACTTTTAAGCGACTGACGTAAGAGAACATTCGCAACTTCTCGGGGATCTCCGGTTTGAGATGTCCCTCGAAGGCCATTGACGCCATATTGAACCATTCTCGTCTCGCGAGACTCCCTACTGCGAGAAAGAGTCTCACGCGTAAATGGGAGCCATCCCCCCAAAATTTGGGGGGTGAGTAGGCGGCGTATGATTATCTGGCTTGTCACTGACCTGCTGACTCCGCCGAGTTAGAAGCGAATTGCTAAACATAACGTGGGCTATATAATTGGGAAATGACTCTTTCCGTTTCGGAGCATATCAATCGCGAACAAATTATTGTCGGTATGTATACTTGGCCGTGAAAGCGAGTTATCTAATACAGGAAGTAGTTCGCGGGTAGACACGGCTCGCTTTGAGAATGATGTCATGCTGCCTCGCTTTGAGATTGGAGATTCAAAAATGTCACCAGTTTACATGAGAGTCGCTTTGGTCTCCCGCGGGTAGACACGGCTCTCTTTGAGAATGCTAGAGCGTGGCCACGTGTGTTTCGGTCGTCAGGGGCAAGACGGTACATCTTCGGAAAATTTATTACCTATACCAGGTTCTTAGCGTGACATGTACTTGATCAGGGCAAGGCAGTTGCAGCATTTCTGTTCTTCATTCACTACATAGTACTGTTCACACGCCCTATGATATGTACTTTTGTTGCTATCATTATGCAAGTTTTGTTGTTAAAAAAATAAAACTGAACGTTGAACTTTATTTATGGCCTACTCGTTTGAAGCAGCAGACATAAATTTTAGTTGACCTTGATTCTGCATTGAAGATCAACCATTCAAACGCGGAAAACAACGAATTACGTCAATTATACCATATTTTCGCCTGCATGTTGTCTGATCGTACTATTCTTGTTTATCTGATGATGCTAAACAATAATGATCTTGTGATCTTTGGGTTAGGTCATAAATTTTCTGAAGATGTACCATTTTGCCTGTCAGGGAACTGTCAGTGACGTCACGGGAATTATATCTTGCCAATACGTGGCGTGTGTACCATTTAAACTGATGGTTTTCTATTGAAACGTGCTTCGAATGAAAAGAATAAACAGTTTTTAGAATATCTGACGTAAATCAGAGACTCGCAGGGAAATATTTGCTGGTCGGGGATTAAGGCTTCCGCGAGAGTGATTGGGCTTCGGAGCCATGCGTATTAAACCGTTCCGGCGCGTCACATCTGGAGATTCATAGGAAATTCATGTTGTCGTCCCCCGAGCGTAGAATCAGTCCCCTTCGTAGATTTCCGCTCGGGAGTTCCGAATGGTAAGAGAATTGAAGTCTGAACGGAAATCAACGAAGCAATAATTCATTCCACCGAATATAGTTGCAAATGAATTCAAACGCGCTTGAAGACAGTGGTGTCATGTGAGATCGGAGGTTGAAAAGAAAAGTGTGGCAGAGATCACACTCTCTTAGCGCATGCGCATTTCAAAAAGTCACAAGAACAAGAACAACAACAACGCGAGCCTCCCGTAGACCTGCGTGCCGCAGGTAAAAACGCAAATAAATTACGTCACATGGAATACTCGTGTGTACTCCTGAAGGATTCTGAATAGGATAGTCAGCCAATTGGCTAACCAGTTATCAGTGTATATTTGCTCACATTGAGCGTCTACATCATACAAGCCGCGGTAGACGGTACCGCCAAAATATAACTAGCTGCAATCAACATCAAGCGAACCACCGTACAGACACGGCTGTCTAACTGGAAGCTCGGATGGCGGAGTGGAAGGAAAGGTATTGAGATTGTCAGATTAACCTCGCTTTTTTTTCTTTTCTTTTTTTGCGGAAACACACGAGTTGTTCATAGCGCCGATGTTGGATGTATATTTTCAGATACATTTACATCTATACTGTTTCAGAAACATACAAGGAGATTTCAGTAATAATACAAACACTGAGCATCTCCATGTAAATGCAATTTGATGCATGAGCTTTCGACCTTCTCACCGACAAAAGGTCGAAAGCACACATTAAATTGTGTTGACGTGGAGATGCTCAGTGTTTGTAATATTACATTATATTTTACTGAAATTGGTTCGCTTGGTATCTTTTAACCCAACTGTGCGGCTGCCTTTGAATCTTAGCACGCGCTAATTTAGTATAAATGACCTCCCTGAAGAAACACATTGTAATGGAAGACGGAAATTCCTAGGACAGGGGGTTCGTTACTCTGAGTATCAAATCGTAAAACTTTTCTCCTGACAACGTTTTACGCTCTGACACTTTGAACAGGCTAAAGCGGCTTAATCTGACAAGAGACAAGAGTTCATGTGACCTCGCAGACAGATATTCTTACGCTATTGTGGCGAAACACATCTGAAGACCCACGAGAGATTTCACGATGTTGTAGCTGTTCGAGAGAACTTGTCGAATGACGTGTCCAAAATGTTATAGCCATCAGTCCTAGGAGACAGACTGCACGCGGGTGTTCGAGGAAAGACTAGACTATTCCCAATCCGTGTGTGTTATAGGAAAATTGTAATTCTTAGCTTGGTTAAAAGAGAGCAAGTACACAACAATTCCAAACAGACTACGGTATCAGATACAGGGATCAAAGAGCTGTGATGACGTAATGAATTAGGGTGACATGGCGTTACTAATTTCCCAGATCCCTCCTCCTGACGGCCATGTTCACCCTACTCCCGTGCTCCCGGCTTCATCTCGCCTGCGCCTTGTCTCCTCCACCCCTCTCCCCCCCCCCCCACTTCCCCTTAATGATTATAATTTGAGTTTTTGCTCGTCAGATGTAATCGTTGGCTAGAAGTTGAATGAAAGACATGCATGTTCATTGAATACAAGGTTTTTCTCACAGCGTCGTTCTGTAAGGCCAGATGCCACACAACCTTGTTAATAAAAGACCTAATAAACATGAATCAACTGGTATGCACTGGGTTACGATCAGACATAATAGAGCTGCATTCCCAAACTATATCCGAAACTTAAGAGCGAAGTCTATTATTTATACCCTTTCGAGCAAAGGATGATGGGTAAATTCAATTGGCGGCCAAGAGGTGTGACTGAAAGTTGAGCTTTCGTCGTTTTCTTCAAATGCCTATTTACGCATAATAAAATTCTTATTTCATATCAGATTATTATTTCTTAACCCATTGTGTATGCCTATTTTTGTTCGAAGAAACAAAAAATAAATCGTAAATATGACCGAAAATTTGACCGAAAATAGCATTTTTAGAATATGTCGCCACTGTGACGTTATAAGTGTCCATGTCCTTTTACATCTCCTGATAGAGCTTGACCCCAAGAAAAATTGTGAGAGTTTCTTACTGGCCCAAGAAAAATATTTAGATGCTGTGACGGAGAGAAACGGGGCACTCAATTGCGTTCTTCAATTTATGTTAGTATTCCGTTCCGTTTGTGTTCATTTGAACGTTTTGGAACCGGAACGACGAACGAAAGCAATGAACGGACCGAAGTAAATACTGAACAGAACGGAACGTAAACGAAGATCGTTGAACGAAGACCGTCGTGTGAAGACTGATAACCGATGGACGAAGACCGTTGAACGAAGACCCGTGACCGTTGGACGTAGACCGTGCTTTCATTGCTATTTCACGGTCGGTTTGATTTCCGCGTTCGGATTTTCCTTCAGTTTGTATCGTAGCTGTAGATCTGGAGTATAGTGCCCTACCCAACAGGTAGATTTTTTTTAACTGTTTAGAGCTGAATCTAGAACCTATCCCTGTGAGCCGTCTCTTGTCTCGTTATATTCTATGTGATCTGCGAGCCGTGATGTAACAGGCTGCCGAAGATTATGAAAGGAGAAATTGTTTTACACTATACGTTATAAGTTTATTTTTTATCAGATGTTTCACGACCTTTAGATCTGTATACCGGAGTTCTGTAGTATAAAACATTATGGATTATATATTCAATAATTAAGATAATAAATAATCGAGGTGAAAATGTAAAGACTCTGATCTACCAATATCCGATATCGTTTAAAGTCAATGAGATAAATGATTGAAATAACGAGCCCATTTAAAATTACTCAGATATAAAAATGTAAATATTAAACTGATATATGACCGGTTATTACTTATTGTATATATTAACTGTCAAATGTATTCAAAGTGTTAACGCGACGTGAAACCTGAATTCTCTCTCTCTCTCTCTCTCTCTCTCTCTCTCTCTCTCCAAAGTGTGAACTCTTGTCGATTGAATATATATTAGATCTATAGCGATTTGATATTAACGCTGACCATGACTTGAAGTTCGTCAGAGTTCGAGAGCAAATATATAGTTCGTGCTAGTCGATGACTCAGATTGCTTCGATGTGCATCTATGTTAGTAATGGAGAATCTTTAACCTTTCGTTAATAGACAAACGCCTCGTTACATAGAAAGTTGCACACGTCTGTATAATAGAACGGTTTCGGTAGGGCTGAGGCTCACCGGATGCTTTTATAGCGAACAGAACGCAGTGACCGAAGACCGTTGTCCGTTGAACGAAGACCTCTGATCTCTGACCTATGACCGCAAACGGGAAACGAAGACCGATGACTGATGCGAACGGAATGGCGAACGGTTGACAGTTGAACACTAATCAAACGGAACGAACCGGAACGGAACGTAAACGGCGACTGGATAGAAGAAAGCAATTGAGTCTGTATATAATTATAAAATACTATATTTTTTGCGTGATATGGAAGATTTTCTTAGGGATTTCTCCTCTATATAGATATAATTATTTGATGTCACTATCTGTTTGTGCTCACGAATGCTTTGGCCTGGTTGACCGATCCTGAGATCGTTGAACTTTACATCGTTAAAATATACAAATACCAGTTGATAGCCATTTCAAGAATATTTGATAAAACATATAGATAGCAACTGTTTATACAGTCAGGACAGAACAAATAACCTCATCAATTCCTATGCAGCAGGTGCGGGCTGTGAAAATACTGGCATGTCGTGCTGATGAGTTATCTGTGCATGAGAGACAAGATTGCAATGTGCGAGTCGTCCTACATTAGATCTACATATACTTTATCAGGTGTCATGGTCTGAACACCTGGTAGTCATGGCAACGCTCAACCTGATTAGACTTCTACCACAAAGTGAGCAGCGCTGATGTTAATGTTTGCTAGTTTATACCAGTCTGAATAACAATATACCAGGACAGGGATCATACTCCATGTGGAGTATGGAGCCTTTTCTGCTGCACAAAGACTCAGACAATAGCCTCACACATGAAGTATCTACCCAGGAAGGCCTGCCTATACAGTGTATAAATATCCTGGTTAGAGCTTGTAAACAATGTCCACGCCACATCGCTTTACTATAAAACCGAATGTCTCATCCAACATTCAGTTAACAGCCACCGTCTTAGAATTTCATTGTCGATCCTCATCATAGCGTGCACTATTAGCAACATGTGGTGCATCTGAGCGAGGATTTGGTCTCCATGAGGTGCGATTGAAGTGCCAAATTTACGTAATGACGTAAGAAAGAGATTGTTCGATTGACAAAAAAGGCAAAATATTGTTTTATATACTGAAGATATCTACTGTCTGTCACTGTAAACATATAAAGATGGATCAGAACCACAACAATTAGGTTTAAGTGCAATAATCGTTGGTTCAATAGGTGAAAAACTGTTTCTGGTTCTGGTGGATATGTAAAAGTTTTACAGAGAAAAATAGAAAGTACGTTCACCCCCTAAACTGCTGTTGTAATTGATGAAGGTGATTGATGATGGATTAGTGAAGCATTTATAAAGTTTGATAAAGTTCAGCAATCTGCATCAATAAAATGTCTATCGACAGTCTTTTTCAATTAACTATTCCCAAATTGCATTTACATTGTTAACATGAACACCCACCCCTGATTCCTGGAACTATCTAAACTAAATAATTTCACTAAACCTTCCATTACTCCACTCTATACTGTGTAGAAATGTTAACTCTGTGTTAGTAAATCTGTGCTGAAGGTGGACGTAATGTCTAAATATAGATGCGGTCATTTGATGTGAGGAAAACCCCAGACTAGTTCTTTTTTTCTGGCATGATGCCATATTTTATACTCAATCGAATTTAGCCACATGCCTAAGTTGTTGAAGCTTAATTTGTTAACATCAATAAACATGCCGACTATTTTGCTATCTCAATTCACTCTCCCGGTCGCAAGAGCTGCATGTATCCTGACTAAGTTTTACCGTGAAGATCAGCGGACCAAAAAGTTCCCAGTACCCATTGGGCATTGGGTGCCCTTGTCCATCACACGGCAGCTGTCATGAAAACGTCCCTTGGTGCGTCCTACCTCTTCCCACTTCCCTTATATGTGTTGTAGTTTTTACCTGTATATGGCCAGATTCTGCCGGTAGACGTTTCGTCCCGAGGCCCGCCCCCTTTACAGATCTTTTGGTCTTTGATATATGTTGGCATTGTGGGAAGTTGATGCTGGGTCGCCATCGGGCCTTACAGACTAGTCTTTTGTGTTAAATGCCGTCATTTTCATCTGACGACGATACAGTTCACCAATCCCCAGTGTACGAGTTGTCACAGCGACACAGCTCACCAATTACCAATATACGAGTTGTCAGAGCAGTTCCATCATAGCTCTCCAGATTTGTATCTAATACCGATTATGCCGGTGCTAGGGGCCGTGTGGTCATGTCAACCAAGTTGCCACATGAACAGGTACAATAAAAGCGTACCTGAGATACAACACCTATCACGAATCGTTAGATTCTTGGTATGTGCTTTAGAATAGGTTAACCAGAAGACTATACTGTGAAGTCATGTGGCTCTGTCAGTATGTCGGCACCTCTTCCCACTTCCCTTATATGTGTTGTAATTTCAACCAAAAATGTGGCCGTTTAATGACGGCATACATTACCTACATAGGTTATAACAGATTTTTTTCTCTTTTTGTCATCGCCATGTGTATAGGCATATGTGTTTAAGCTGAATATGTCCTTTCTGGATTATTTTTCATTTAGGTAACCTTCGTGAACCCAAAGCTGTGAGGATGAGGTTCCATGGTCTCTCGACCAATCTTTATGGGATGCTGAGGATAATAAGTTTCAAAAAACTGTAGGATATACTCATCTGAGTAGCCAGAAACGTTTCGATCAAGCCATGATTAGGAGATGTAAAATCGGCCATACCTGATTAACTCACGAACATTTACTAAAAAAGGAATTAGCCCCAAGGTGTATTCCATGCCACGAAGATCTCACAGTAAAACATATTCTGATCGACCATGTAGATTTTAAGATTGTAAGAGATTCTTTTTATAAAGCAGCTACTTTAAAGGATCTTCTTAGTCGGGTAAATCGGTTTGTTGTATAAATTTTAATGAGACTTGTTTTTGTTGGAATACCTAGAATTGTGTTTGATCGTCGCTATATAGCCAACACATTGCTGAACGCGACGTTAAACCTTAATTCTCTCTCTCTCTCTGAACAAAGCTATGGCTGTGCGGTGGACAAACAAACAGGGACAGTTTCAAACATTATAGCGAGGTGCGGTTATTTGAGGGTAACATTGAACGACATTTAGATACTTATCTGTTAAAATTTTTTGTATATAGGCAAATTAAAACCCGTTTTAATCAATCCACTTCACTATCAATTCAGTCATGGACCAATGGTTCAGATCTAAGATCGATGATATGTTAGATATGTTGTAGAGTGCGAGCTACCAACTGGGCAGTCCAAGTCATTATAACAATGCACGTGTTCATATCCTACACGAACATTGTATAGACCTTTTAGTGAACATGGTCGGGTATGGAGAGCAGACAAGAACAAGAGACCACTTGGCACTATGGGCTACGTTACTACACGAAATGTACGGGTCTTTCATGGTTTCCATCTTTCAATGAGCCGTTAGTGCTCAATGACAATGACCGTTTTACCTAAATCTTGATACATCGCTTCCTACTAGTTATTGCATCCATTCGAGAAAAAAATGTGATTTCTAACGATTTCCTATGTTTTTGTCCCCAGTGAGCTTGATCATTGACCTTTGCTACATCAATAGTTATATTTTTGTTTGAAATAAGCTTGAGGTATTCCTGAAGTTAGCTAAACATCCATATTCTTGAACTGGAGTATTATAGCACAGAAAATAATTTCCTGGTTTTAGGCCACAGTGATGTTGATCTTTGAACTTAAGCCATCAATTTTTAATCTAGTATATCATATTCGCCTAATCAAAATGTTTTTTTACCTGTTTGGTGATTGCCTGATTTCTGGGCCATTGACCATTGACATTTGACTTAAGTTTTGCTTTGAGACGCATCGTCTTTCCCTCAAATATCCACTAACAAAAAAAAAATCGATTTTCAGTGATGTTGTTTGTAGGCCTCAATGACCTGAGTGACATTTGCATGACTATATAGCTATCCTGGTGAAACTTAAGAGAAATCGGTCGATTTGTTAAAAAGTTAAGAAATTTACTAATGAATTTCGGAAGGGGAAGGAGAATGTGCATTCTATTCAGCTATAGCCGAGGTAGCCCAAAAATACTCTACTTATTAAACAGGGAAAAGACTGAGAACAGGTATATCAAAACGTTCAATGAACCTGGAATTAAACACACTGAAACCATCCACCCTGAACCGAATAGGACAACGGCTTGAGAACTTTTGGTGTCTTGTTAAAGCTGACCCCAATCCCGTTTTGCTAGGTCATTTGAATCAGGTTATGAGAAAACTGGTTACATATGGTCTTTATCGAGAAGTTCAATGTAACTGAGAAAAGTAAAATAAATATAGCTAAGGCTAATATAGTCTAGTTTCGCAAGCATTGTCGCGTCATTTACTTCAGCGCCATTCAATCCCTTTTATATTATAAATTATTATTATTATATTTTTTCACTAATTTCTCTTTTTGTTTTTACACATTCCTCCATCGAAGTTTTGACAAAAAATAATGTTCTTTAACAATGAATCAAAAGGGTGTTTGATGTTTTGTTTTATTTGCAGGAAATAGTACCGTATTGTTTGAGGTTGACTCTACAAATTGTGTTAAACTATTACATCGGTATCCGAGAAAGATGGATATATTTGGTTTGTGCGAAAGTAAACAAAATAAAAGATAAAAAAACCTCTCTCCCTCGTCATCTTATACAACAAGGGTCAGTGAAACTAGAGATTTTTTTTCAGCCTATAGTGTTACCTTGATAACATTCAAATGAAACCACCGACTCTCTTCTATATATATATTTAATGAATATTAAACCGAAATAATCTATAAAATTGAATTCTGAGTGACAAATCATGAACGTTGCGGATCAAACTATAGGGATATATATATAAATATTACATGTTTATATAAGTTTTCAACAGGGTGCAAAAAAGTCTGTGTCATATTTGGCGTTTTTCACGCCACTTGTGTGTCACGTTCGACGTTGGAGTTGTTCGATCCCATTAGTACGGTGGCTTGTTAGGGCCATGCATTGATCTTTCCAATTTTCTGCCTTTCTCTCATTTTCAAGATTTCACTTTCGCATTTTCTCTCTTTTCTTGTCATCCTCTTAGAATCATTTTCGATTTTTCAAAATTTATCTCTGATTTTTTATTCATTCTCTAGAATCTGAAAGTATTCCCATACGAAAACGCTGGAAATTCATTTTCAAGTGACAAGAACAATTGCGTGAAACATCAGAAATAGCAAAAAAAACAACACGGAAAATAATTTCCACCGCGGTGAAAATAATTTCCACCTCGGTTGTAATAATATCCACCGCGGTGGTAATAATATCCATCGCGGTGGAAATAATTTCCACCGCGGTGAAAATAATTTCCACCGCGGTGGTAATAATATCCACCGCGGTGGATATTATTACCACCGCGGTGGAAATTAGTTTCACCGCGGTGGAAATTATTACCACCGCGGTGAAAATTATTTTCTGTGTTTTTTGCTATTTATGATGTTTCACGCAATTTTCGAGGTTTTCGCTAATTTCCAGTGTTTTCATGTGGTCGTTTGAATTGTTCTTGTCTCTTGAAAATGAATTTCCAGCGTTTTCGTATGGAAATGGTTGCAGTTTCTTGAGAATGAATAAAAAAATCAGAGATAAATTTTGAAAAATCGAAAATGAATCTAAGAGGATGAAAAGAAAAAAGAGAAAATGCTAAAGTGAAATCTTGAAAATTAGAGAAAAGCAGAAAAATGGAAAGATCAATGCATGGCCCTAACAAGCCACCGTACATTAGAGCACGGTGTGTACTTCTGAAGTATTTCTCACTCAATCATTCGAATACGAACATAGATGTATGAGATGACGGTTTCATTAAACCTCATTAACCTACATCAAACATGCTTCTAATCGACATGTTTACTGAAACATGTTAAACAAATGAATCGCACTTTTCGGGTAGTACATAATGTATGGCAGTGTAAATAATTGACCAGTGATACCTAGCTAAAACCAAACGGAGATGGACTCGACCTGTTAGCACCGTGTTATAACCACTTTTACAATTGTCAACCAGTTTTGTCCAAACTCGGGTGTAATAATATCCACCGCGGTGGTAATAATATCCATCGCGGTGGAAATAATTTCCACCGCGGTGGTAATAATATCCACCGCGGTATTAGGGTATAGGATATTATTCCCACCGGGGTGAAAATTATTTCCACCACGGTAGATATTATTACCACCGCGGTGGAAATTATTTTCACCGCGGGGGATATTATTACCACCGCAGTGAAAATTATTTTCACCGCGGTGGATATTATTACCACCGCGGTGGAAATTATTTTCACCGCGGTGAAAATTATTTTCTGTGTTTTTTGCTATTTATGATGTTTCACGCAATTTTCGAGGTTTTCGCTAATTTCCAGTGTTTTCATGTGGTCGTTTGAATTGTTCTTGTCTCTTGAAAATGAATTTCCAGCGTTTTCGTATGGAAATGGTTGCAGTTTCTTGAGAATGAATAAAAAAATCAGAGATAAATTTTGAAAAATCGAAAATGAATCTAAGAGGATGAAAAGAAAAAAGAGAAAATGCTAAAGTGAAATCTTGAAAATTAAAGAAAAGCAGAAAAATGGAAAGATCAATGCATGGCCCTAACAAGCCACCGTACATTAGAGCACGGTGTGTACTTCTGAAGTATTTCTCACTCAATCATTCGAATACGAACATAGATGTATGAGATGACGGTTTCATTAAACCTCATTAATCTACATCAAACATGCTTCTAATCGACATGTTTACTGAAACATGTTAAACAAATGAACCGCACTTTTCGGGTAGTTCATAATGTATGGCAGTGTAAATAATTGACCAGTGATACCTAGCTAAAACCAAACGGAGATGGACTCGACCTGTTAGCACTGTGTTATAACCACTTTTACAATTGTCAACCAGTTTTGTCCAAACTTTTGTATTGTGTTCAGCTTACGAGAAAACGGTTTGACTCTGTCAACATTTGAATTTGTTGCGACAAAACCGATTAAGCCGGTCATCCAGGTTTGCCGCAACTGGGACAATAAAACGCAAAAGGATGATGGAAAAAGATGCTGGTATGATGGAAAAGAATTTCCTGGTGATTAGTGTCCTTCATATCCTTTTCTATTGCAACCAAGGACGGACACTTATCCCCAATGTGTATAGCCTCCACAACGGCGTATACTTACAAAAAGTTTTATGATCTCACAGTCTAAGATACGGACTGTTTATTTCTAAAAACATCATAAGAACCAAAACTGAGTCAAACGTTGTTTTTTTTCGCAATTTGGACAGAATACAAACGTTTGGGATAAAATTGGACTAAACCGGTTTGCATGCATGGTGCAGGGAATGGTTATATGTTAAAACTTCTTTATAGAAGCAGATCAAACCCGTTTTAATTAATCCAGTTCACTTAATTAAATCAGACTTAGATAGTTATGTAAGGCAAGCCGTTTCGGCATTTAATCGCTTAATCCACATATGTTGAAAACTTTTGCACATATGTGGAAAAACACTTTATTTGACATATATGTGGAAAAGTTTTGCTCATATGTGTGAAACTTTTCAATATATGTATAAAACTTGTCAACATATGTGAAATAGTTAATTTATTTTACATGTGTGTAAAACTTTTCCACATATGTCTAAAACTTTTCAACATATGTATAAAACTTTTAAACATATGTCTAAAACTTTTGCACATATGTCTAAAAACTGTGTTTACACATATGTGTAATTCTTTTGCACATTTATGCAAAACTTTTCAACATATGTGGAATAACCGATTAAATACTGAAACGGCTTGCCATAGTTATGGGCTTACGGTTAAGATGTAAGATGGATAATTATGATAATTTATAACAGACGTGGAATATTGCACACCACCGGATGAGCAGACCAGGTGAGTATATTATACGAGTTCATAAGGTCAATGCAGGTGTTCATACCATACAAAACAAGTATGGGAGACCTACATCAGTCCGGGGTTAACATGTCCATGTATGTAGAGCAAAGCAAGAAAACGACAGCTACTTATGAACTAGAAGAAAGACTGAGAACAGGTCCATCAGCATAATAACTGATAGAGAATGACAAAGAAAGTTCAATGGGACTGGGATAAAACACACTGAGACCGTCCACCCTCAACCGAATAGGACAGTCTTTACAACTGTGAAGTGTTTCATTGAACCTGACCCCGAATTTCGTTTTGCGGGGTCGTTTGAATCAGGTTATGAGAATACTGGTTATTTATGGGCTTCCACTCAAACTTCGATAGAAGGAAAATAAAATGATGAGTGTACAGTACCCCTTAATTATATTCAAACGAAACAACCTAATCCCTTCTTCATATATACTCAGCGAATATTAAACTAAAAATTGAAACCTGGGCGACATGTCACCGGTGCTGTGTCAATATGGATCAAACTGTAGGCCTATATATATATAACAGGTTGGTACGTTGTCAACTGAATGGTCTCCTGCGTGTATAATAGAATTTAGTGTTCAGAGAAGGGACAGTCTAATGTAATTCTTAACGTCACACCACCTGCCTCGTGTTACGCCAATTTACGTCACTTGACGCAACTTGGTGCCACGTGCGACATCACTGCGCTAAGTAGCGGGCTTTATACTTATGTTTTATTTCTCATTCAATCATTCAAATAAGAACGTGTAAGATGCTCCATTATATCTCATTAACCCCCTTAATCAGAAGTTTTCCCATATAATCGAATTGTTTAATAGTTCACATAAAACTCTCTCCTCTTCGAGAAATTCATTCAGCATGACTGTTAATAATTGGGCGATGATACATGTTTGTGTTTTTAGGCTAAGATGTAGTGTCCAGAGAAGTATCACCCTAATGTGATTTTTTATGTCAACGCCATCTGTCATTTTAGGCTAAATTACTTTTACATTTTAAACCTTCAAACAGGAAAAGCATCTCTTGAGAAGCATCACCTCTGGCATAATCTCCATGTTTCATCATGAACAGCGGACCTTACTTGTGTGTGATACTCCATCGATTCCTTCGGAAAATAACAAAAGTAATGTTTCATCAAATCTCATAAAACCGCCCTGAAATGTTTCTATTTCTTTAAAATAAGCCCCGCTTTTCGAGACTGTAGTACATGTAGTATGGTGGAGTTAATAATTGACCAATCATTCCTAGAACCAAAGAGAATCCGTCAGTATGAGCTAAAAGCTTATCGAGCTTTTTTCCGCAAAATTCGAACATCAGTCATTTCAAGACGACTTGAATTAGTGTGATATATGACTGGTATTAGGTTTCAAAATAAATCGTTTTTTGAACTATAAGATTGGGTACCAGTTACTTTAAATGCTGGCATCACACTGAAACTTATATAACGTAACCGCATTACAGTGTTTTATAAACGTTGTAATGTTGTAATGTACATTTCACATTTTTCCTGAAGATGACAATTAAAAATAAATTTGGTACTGCCAAAATGCGACTTCTTTAGTTATTCAGAGTGACTTATTCTGTGAAACAAAAACGAAGACAAAGAGTTGGATTCTAACAATACTCTGGAAGACTTTAATTACAAACTAGTCTGGTTAGCACAACAACATACAAATATCCTATTAAAATATTCTACATGTAATAACATCAACGGTAATCTCATTCACACAAAACAATCTTAGTAACTTTTTTTAATAATAATACCGAAAATATAGTATAGTATATATTCGCGATATTATAGCACCTATGATAGAGACGGCAGGACGAGATACTGTACAGTGCACTGTAACTGGAAAACATGAAGATTAAACATGAATATTGTCATAGATTGGCGTCCGGCCTAAGCTGGTGCTAGGGGCCGTGTGGTCATGCCATTCAAGATGTCCACATGAACAGCTACAATAAAAGCGTGGCTGGGATACAAACCATCACATGGACCAGTTTTGTTTCTTGTGATGTTTTTTTAAAAATATGCAGTCTGTATAATTGTCTGTGGTGTCATGTAACTTCTTGTCAGGACTCCGCCATCGTTTTCCTCCATCCTTTTAATTTTTCGTTTAATTTGAATTCTAAACGTACAATGGAAACGAACAAGATAAGTTTCAAAATTGTGTTCATATCCTAAATACGTTTCGAAATTAAACGCCAAGTTAAACGTGTTCAGAAAATCGGACAAAATTCAAATTAAATCTCTGATCAGTAGCCAATCTAACCGTGTTCAGCAAATCGAACAAAATTCATATTAATTCTCTGAACACTATACAAAACTGTACAGTATTTTTTACAGTGTAGAAACTTACTTATCAATCTAAATGCAGATGAATAAATATTCCATTGTATCTGTCATCTACATGTATTCAAAATTGTAAAATTACCAAGTCATTAATATTCAGTGATTAAATTAAATTCTTTGATGTCTATAAAGCCCTGAAGGGTCTATAATTGATAGCAGTAAAAAAAAATTCTTAAATTCTCACTCAACATTAGCGGAATGATTCAGAATGGAAATTCAACAACTGGAAAAAACGAATTAATGTCATGGTACATACACGTTTATGTGCTTTTCTGAAGAAATATATTGCTGACAAAAACAAACTTGAACAAAAAGAAATATATACGGCTAACCCGAGCTGATCATTATAATATCTTCTAGAAGCCCGATCACCCACGGCAGATTCAACTTGAAGCAATATATAGAAAGTAACAGCATCAGGGGTTCCCGAGATTGAAAAATACTTAAAACTGTAATCTGATACGACAGTATTCAGATCTATATACGACCGTCTTCAGATCCATACAATACTCTTAATGTATGCAGTTATTTACAGCGATAGAAAATGTCATGGTGGGATGTCGAATATGCAATATAAGCAGTTTCACACAAGATTGTCTAAGGGTGAGGAATGTACATCACTCTCCCCTTTTACCTTTGCCGAAATTGTTAATAGTTTCGATATTTTCTTGAAATTTCATTGTTTTGTGAGATTATACTTAACCTCTCGTGACAGTCCGATACATAAGCGAAATGTCTCACACAGTACTGTTGTTACCTTTTGAAATGAAATGTACCGCTGTTTGACACAGTGGTGCTATTGTTGGTTTTGAGATGAAATGTCATCATGCCAGTGTTATTATTAACTCTGAAATGTCATCATGCCAGTGTTATTATAAACTCTGAAATGTCATCATGCCAGTGTTATTATTAACTCTGAAATGTCATCATGCCAGTGTTATTATAAACTCTGAAATGTCATCATGCCAGTGTTATTATTAACTCTGAAATGTCATCATGCCAGTGTTATTATCAACTCTGAAATGTCATCATGCCAGTGTTATTATTAACTCTGAAATGTCATCATGCCATGATCGGACACAGTGTTATTGATGTTCGCTCTGTCCCTCTTCTCGTAGAAGAAGGACGCCTTGATGTTTGAGTTGGGATCGTTGGACATCTCGACAGTGTTCTTTAACATTTCACGGGCGTTCTGGTGCGCCTTGAACATCTTCTCAACGTCCTCATCATCTTGTGCCTGCTTGGTGGTCGTCTGTGTCTTATCAATCGTCTCCATCCTCTTCGTGATCTCGTCCAAATCCTTCGAGAAATCCTCCTTTCTCCTGCCCATCTCGTTTTCAATTTTCTCCAAGAGTTGGTCTTGTCGGTTGTTGATGGCCACTTTGAACTTCTCGAATGTCTGTCGGATACTTTGCTCGGACTCGCTCAGTCTGTCGTTGATGAATCCGATGGCGTTCTTCAGCTTCTCTTCCGTTTCGGCCAATTCCTTGTCCTCTGCCTCGACATCGCTGATGGTGTTGCGCGCCTGATTGGCGTACAACTTCAAGGCCTCGCTTCGCGAATGCACCGCATGATCGTCGGTCGCGCGATGATCCAGCACTTTACAGTCGATGCACACGGGTTGGATACAAGTTTCGCAGAACTGATCCGTACTTTGCGTTCGGTGGGTCTTACAGTAACCGACAGCGCCTTTAGCCGGAAGAGAAGATATTTCTAACAGTTCCAGTAACTTGTGGTCGGATTTAAAGTTCTTGTACTCCCTGTCCGTGATCATGTGTGTGGTCCGACAGGTTGGGCATTGAATGCTGACGAAGTTTGGGGCGTCCCGGAAAGCCGATGTTAGGCCCTGTCGGTACTCGGCCTCCACCCTGAACATCTCTTTTAGGCAGCTCAGACAGAAGGTGTGGTGACAGGGCAAGAGCTTCGGCATCTGGTCATCCGTGTTGTAGCGTTCTCGGCAAATGATGCAGCGCAGAAACAATTCCTCCATCATTTCTTCGTCTACGATGATCGTCCGCTTTCTAGGCACCCTTTGAAGACTTGTCTGTCGGGCTGTACACATAAGAAAGAAACAGAACAGCTTTAACGAGACTTCACAAGTACGGTATATCATACGAGCGTAGGCCTACAGTTATTTATATTAGTGGCAGGTGTTATGAGAGTTTTTTATGTTTATCGGCCTCTCGAGAATCAGACGATCCCGGGGTTTATTTATGGGGTTGTACAAAGAATCATAAGCACAGCTTGTGGAAAATCCAACGGATCGACACACATTTATAATATGGCGGTATCCTGATATATATACGCGGACCTGTTTAGTCACTGACTGGTTCGTTTAATTGATGATTTATTAGTCTGGTTCGAATATTGGCCTCCATATTGAGAAATTATGATCACATGCATGGTCTTATAATCTTAACTGTGATCTCATGTTCTTTTTTCCAGTATCAGTTTCGTATCTAATGCAATTAGCCGATCACGAGATTTGGGCTAAATATATACCTTTTTATTATAACTTCTTGTTTATAAGACTTGAGCATATCCTGCCTCTCCTCACAGTGCAATGAACATGATATCAATCTGAAGTTGACTATCGAAGCAACCAAATTCTCCCGATCATATATGCCCATAATAATCAAGTAGTCTTTCAGATATCATATATTATCTTCCTCTGTATAAGTTATTTAATCTGTAATATTCTATAGCCCCCTTTGGAGAAAAGAGTGAAAGTGGGCTATTTAATGAAATTTGCTTCTCTCAGTTTAAATGCTTCAGATATACCAAGTTTACGCCGACAACCTGACATAAGTTGCATACCTATGGCCTTGAAAACACTTGTTTTTCAGTAATAGCGGACATACTAACACAAATAATGCCTATTTTTGTCATAATATCTCCTCTCGGTCAATCTTTTTAATATGGTGTCTCCCGGTTTTTATTATCAACAAAACTAATCTTCATACCCATGTGAACCATGCTTGAAATCCTTGACAATTTGTTTGTAATTTGTGCGATATTGTACAGGTAGAGGCCACCATTAATGGCTATGCATGAATCTCGCCGTGCTGTAGTGATTAATACACAATATAAGATCTATAATAAAGCCGCCAGTCCCACAAAAAACATGATGGCTTTTGGTGTCTGGATAATACTGTGTGGGTGGGGCGGGATGGATAGGGGGAGAGTCATTTATGACAAACTGATGTTTTGGCCACGGTGGGTATCGAGATATAGTTTATGTTCTAAATATACACACAGTTTGCGGTTTAACATGCCTTTCACGTGAAGAACTATGAGTGGTAGTGAAACACATCACTAAAAAAAATTATTGGTTAAGACGTAGGAGAGCCACATATCGAGATTTGACTATTTGACATGAGAAATGACAGGGTCATTGCGATCAAATACAACCTGGTTTATAGTTTTATTTAGTTTTATATTTTTTACCATGAAATCAGACTTTCGCCTACTTATCTCTTAATTAACCAAACAAAGAGGGACAATTAAAAAAAACAGTCATGTTCATCTTGTTTTTCTTTTCTTTAAACGTTTCATCTGTAAATGTAGCGGTTTTCATTTTGATGAAAGTTTTAAGAAATATTTAGGAGTCTAGCAGAACTGATTTCATCTTACCATTTTCTTTTCTCATTTCAAGCTGGTAACTTATTTTTATAAACATTAGAAGACGGTACACTCAGTTCGTCCTTTCGGCAGTTGTCATTTGCATCTTATACATGCTTATCTCCGAAAAACTTCTATTCTACCTGCTCATCAAGGGAAAAAACAATGTACACTTTTATGGGCTATGAATTGTAGAATATGTGGTCCATATGGATAATTTCTCAATTAAAAAACGAGCGACTTTCCCATGGGGCTGATGATCTAACAAATTCTCCTAGCAAATGTGTCAACTGATTTTTGGTATAGAAATTGTTATCCATGCTTAATGCTCCTCTAGTTTAGCCTCCAAACTTCAAACATGCCACACAGAAAGAAAAGGGTTAACTTAATCATTGATGCATTCTGTAAATCTGGTATTCGCATATTGTTATTTTTGCACAAATCTTCAGGACGAAAGGGGTTAACCTGCATGTAATTACAATAATGTGTGGTAAAATGTGCGCCTATTCCCAACGGTTTTGTCACGATCTGTTGCACACATGGTGCACAGACGTTTTAAAACAGCCCCAGCGGATATTGTAACAAAGAGCTGACCTACATTATAACACATTATATAGGTGCAGCAATTTTATATTTGTATGGAGCAGCCTTAATTGCATGGAAGCAAGTTAAACTCGTCTACACACGTATTTGCGCCCAAAATAATACATGTATTCAGGCTGGTTATCATCATTCGTCATTCGGGTTTATTGTTCCAATTTAATACAGTTGCATTTAACGGTTAACCTATGTGATAGTGTTCGACCAAATTGATATGACTACATCAAGATAATGTCATAGCAGTTTCCATAGCCTAGCCAGGTCCCTAGTAACCTACATCAAATTCGAGGTAAAATTGTACTGGCTCTAGGTGGGGATGTTCACAAATCGATTATTCTGTTGACACTCATATTGAATTCCTCCGTGTTAATTTTAACTATATTGATGTAGATAAGGTGACTATGTTTCTATTTACCTTGGAATTCCTGCCTTGCACGTTCAATAGCTCGAGACTGCTCTTCTGCTGATATGGATGGCTCGGAGTCGTCGTCGATGTCAGTTTGTCTATTCCCCCTGATCAGCGCCAATGAAGTACCTGAAGGCCCGCCCCGGTCGACCTGTGACCGCATCGCCGTCGGCGCTACTTCCGTCTGCTGATAGTCGCCTGGTGTGAATGGTGGGATCTCCTTTTCTTCCAGTCTTCCCAATATTGCTGCCAATAAAACAGACTCGTCTTCTGCGGAAACAGTCCCAGAATCCCCCTGGTCACTTCCGTCAGTTCTAGAATTTCCAGAAGATGCCGTTCTGGAAGCGGTCTGAACCTGCGCCCGCTGCTGAACTCTCTGTGTCCGTATTATACCCTGGTCTGGATTGACGATTGTTCTAGTGACGCCCCTGTCGAGACCTGCTCTTTCTTGTTGCTCCTCTAAATGTATACTGCCTTCTCTATTTGTTTTTGTCACTGCATTTGTTTGGACTTCCGCAGCTTTGTGGTCGTGAACTACTGTCTCTCTGAACGATCTACCGTTCTTTTGTCTTTGTCCGCCTTCTCGCTGGGATGTTCTCCTCACCTGTGTATCGCTGGAATTGTCCCTGGGATCGATTGTATTCTCTTGGGGTTCTCCCTCCTCTATGTGAAGCCATTCGCCGGGTTCATCAGAATCATCGTCAGATAGCGACGAGTCCTCTGCGGCCGCCAGAAACGGCCTATCATTGGAGTAGTCGGAACTTCTGCTGCTCCGAGTCACACTAGAACTTTTGAAGTGTCTTTCTTGTCTCTGAGAAATTCGGCTATCCCCGGACTCTATTACCCTGTTCACCTGGTTAGACTCGGACTTGGTAGAAGAGCTTTGTTTGACTTGAGCACCGTTCTTTATCTCGGACTGTTCCTGTCTGTCCTGATGGATCTGCGACTCCCTGTCCTCTCTGACTTTTGACACTTGAGATCTCCCTGAGGGAGTTTCAGCTACGCGTTCAGTTTCAGTTCGACTCCTATCTACCGTTTGAGATACGTCCCTGGCTCGAGTTCTGTCCCCATCGTTTGATACTTCAGCTCCACTCGCTCTCTTCGTGAATGTCTGGCCTGAGTGGGTTTGTCTTAATTCCGACCTATTTCCAGGTGTATTGTTTGTTTGCACCATTTCACCCATTCGTTGAGTCTCTGTTTGCGAAAGGGCCAAAGCCCGCCTTCTGTCTTCACTGTCAGATGCAAGAACCGTGGTGACATTTCTACGATTTATATTCCCACTATAATATGTGCCACCTTGCCTTTGACTTACTTGTCTGTTCGACATATCGCCTTCTAACTCAGGAGTATCACCGGTGTATCTGTTGCTATCTCCAGTACTGACGATCTGAGTATGTGACTCATGCGCCGAATTATTTCCCGTCAGTGGAGTGGTCGCCTCAGGTTGCTGCGCTATTGAAAGGCTGCCAGTCTTTTCACTTAAACATGGGCTGTTATTCTCACCCACTCGGGATGTGTCCTGGTCGCTATTTGTCGAATCACTAAATCCCTGTACGATGACCTGCTTACCGTCTGTATTAGAGTTGTTCAAGCCCGTTCTATTCACCCGAGACGGCCCGGTGTTCACGTCATTCGTTGTATTTACATTCCTATCGGCGAAAAAACAATCTCTCAGGACATGTAGCGCGACATCACTATCCGGCCCTCCAGGCAGTTCTAGTGAATTTGGACGCTCTAGTATAGGTCGTGACTCCGGTACCGCTTGAGCGGGTTGGAAGAAGTCATTGTGTGTGTCCTCTTTATAATTGATATCCCCGGTTTGTGTATTGTATGAACCCGCACTTGAAGTAGAAATTACGGCACCCATACTCCGAGAATTGCCCTCTGTAATATCAGTTTCTTTGCCCTCTTTATTGATGGGACGACCTGATAAATTAGCATTTTTCCTTGAAAAGAAAATTTGACTATCGACCGGGTTAGGTCTATTCATTGTTAACGTTTCAGGTTGTTGAGAGGTATGGTGTTCAGTAGAAGGTGAACCAGCTGTGTTGTCAAGTACACGGCTAGGCCTGTCAAACTGTCGATCAAGACATTCCACTGATGAGTCACCCCTATCCTGTGCTGACATTACGCCACTGACATCTGTGACCGGGGAAGGCACAGAGGTTATGTCACTCGAGGTAGAGGCTGCAGCAACAACAACATCGGAACCAACAGTAGATTCTTGACTCGGTTTTCTACCGCGCTGCCTACGGGAACTTTCAGGAGTATTACAAACAGTAAATGTCGGCGGCGAGAATGGTATATCTATAATCTCAGTCACAACCTGTTGTTGTCCCCTCCCTGATTTACTTGAATGATAGGATTTCTCTCCAGTATCTCCCGTTCCCTCAAACTTTGAAATGATGTCCATCCTTTCCCTGTATAATTCCATGGCCGCGTTGTCACCTTGAGCCCCCGGTGTGCTCAAGTCACGCCGCCTCTCTGCCATCTTAGAATCTTCTCGACTTTTTTCAACGGGGTGGTCTCCCTTAGAATACTGTCTGTGTCCATCAGTGTCAGATTTCTCACCCGGAGACTGGAGGTCAGAAGTTGAAGTTACCAAATCTAAGAATTCCCAGGGTTCCGTTTCAAGTTCATCACTGGGTGTATGAAAAGTCTCATCGTGGTCGTCTTCATCAGGATTCACATACGTCTGTACAGGTCCAAACAATAGAGGACGCATAATCTGACTATGCGTATCTGTCTGTTCTTCAGTGGGAGAAACGCTGCCATCTGTAGAGTTATCTTCAACCCACTGTCCGTCACGAAACACAAAGGATGAGGTTTCCTCTGTGAACACCGATTTCTCGTCTTGACTTTTTCGTCTGCTTCTGGCTGAGCGCACCAAATCTTCAAAACTTTCGTTGCTGTTATCGGTTACGTCCCCAGCTGTGTCGTCTTGTTGTGACACAGGTGACTGCACTGTGGAGTGCACGTTAGATCCCATAGTATCACATATAGAACCACTCTGAACAGCTGTCACAATTGGAGACGGAGGACAGTAGCTATACGATGTCTCCGTCCTATAATAATCAACTCCTTTGGTAACACTTGCGTCACTTCTGTCATTTATACCGGTATATATCTTTGTGTCAGTATCACTGGAGATCACAAGTTTATCGTCTGCTCTTCCAGAGATCACAAGGTTATCGTCTGCTCTTCTAGAGATCGCAAGGTTATCGTCTGCTCTTCTATCTTCTGACAGTGAACAATCTCTTCTTCTGCTCCAGTGGTTATTTCTAATGTTACTACTATGACTTATCTCTGTGCTTTTATTCTCGAAATCATCTGGCCGTGACCATATTTGTCGATTATATGAACATTGTTCAGGTTTTTTGTGCGACTTGTTTATATCTATAAGTTGGCTGACAACTTTTGAGCTGTCAACCGGCCCATCCTCCAACAAATTAGTAGAACGCATTTCCATTTGACCGGAATTATTTGTAACGGGATCGCTTTCAGTTGATTGTCCCAGTCTTTGTTGAGAGTCTTTTGCGTCGTTTTCGTTGCTGACAATATTTCCGGTTGAGTTTGTACTGCTAGTCAACCCGTGACCCCAACCTAATATATCCTGTTTACTATACGGTTCTGAATATGACGGCTGACTGGTTCGACTTGAAGAAGCATTGGAGTCGTATGCCGTGGCTCTAGCTGTCATTGTAGATGTTGGAAGTGAGCGATAGGGTTCCCGTGATATACCCGAAGATGTGTATGATTCGCGTGACATACCTCCATACGTTGGTGTCCTAGACACGTTTATAACATGTGAGCTACTCGGCCTATCCAGTATACTAGAACTGCTATACAGAGGCCTTGATGATCCCACGGAGGTAGACCGCCGTAAGCTGGAACTGCCATAAGAAATGTCACTGGAGCGAGGAGCGTACAGCCCCGACGATAGCGAGGATATCATTGTTGGTCGTCCATATTGCGTTCTCGGTGACGAGCCTTGGGACCGCAGACTAGAGGAAATCGAACTAGAACTTCCATGATAACGGCGTATTCCACTGTCTCGGTTATATCCATACATCTTGTAATCGTCTGATATATTTTCTGGTAGTAAATATGTGGAGCAATCGATCGTTCCGTCGATATACTGCGCTTTGTCCTCGTACAGTGTTACAACTAAATCCCCGTCACTTGTATACGGCAGTAACTGTTTATGTGAACTTTGCTGATTATTGTCTACAGCTGTGCACGTTAAGTTGACCTTTTTCTCTGTCAAGGGAGAACAAGCGCCAACATATTCGCGCTGTAGGTCCTTTGGCTCTGTCGTAAATAAAAAGCCCTCTACAAAATTTATAATATTGATATCACATGGTTCAGCGCATTGTTCGAATACAGAAGGCTTATAGCTGCCAATAGGCAAGGGCGATTGTTCCCCGATCGAAGCTTTATTTTCTGCCTGGATCAATGCAGTCTGGAATGCGGTAATCGTGATCGGACTTGACTCTGTTTCAGGCGAGCTGTGTTCGGTAAATTCCGGCGATGTTCGGGAGGCTGATGATTCCTGGCTTTGACCAAGTGTGTTATGTTGGCCAAAATGGCAAAATTTCATTTCCAAATTATCCGACTGAAATATTTCACTGTTATCATCGAAGCTGTCACCAGGGGTCTGCTTCTTGGCGTACGGCTCTTCTTCATCAAAAGCGAGTCTATAATATTCCCAGGCTTTATCCGGACTTAAAGGCCATCTCAATAATTCTTCATCCAGCGTCCTGCCAAGTAGCTCCAAATCTTCTGAATAACACAGGTCATCATCCATTATCTTTTCACGCTAAAATGACAAATTCCAGGTATTATATTCACAGCTATGTTGTATTATTAGTCCGAACTTTCTGCAACTTTTTCCGTGACATGTCATTTCCAGTATACCACCGCTCCGCTCTCCAGTGTTTTTTTTTCTTGTATAACAACAGTTCTGACTATTTTGCAGTATTGGTCAATGTGAAAAATGCCCTATGGGGATCTTTCTTCTCCACTGGTCATCATTATTTAGCATTAATCGGTAGGTCCAGTGAACCAAATCATGAACTTTATGCCAACGCACTGGCCCGTACATGCCCAAGGTCAGGTGGCGGCCATGGCTATTGCTCCATTATTCGAAATGTTTTTGTGAACTCTAAGAAACACATAACTTTTTACAGATTGTCCGACTTATGAAGGAATAAAATCCATTCTGGATTATCACAGCAGTAAACGGAAACCCGTGCATTGTTAAAGTCTTAACAGCATGTTCATCGATTATTTTTCAGGTCATCCACGGGTGTTAAATGAAATTATTCTTTCTCTGTATACTATAAACAAGTACATTAGTGTTTTGCTATATATTATCCAGTTTAGAAGCTGTCCTTAGACCTATTACGACTTAAAACCTCAATGGTTTACTTACTTTATAGAAATACCTGTCTGGTATAGGTGACTTCAATAGCACCGAATATTAAGGCCAAAGTGTTCGATATTCGATATCGGTAGAGTTTCTAATAATAAAGGGAATGTTGTGAACAGTGGAACACAACTGTTGCTGAACGACTATACATATTTAATAAATAGAGAAAAACACTACACTTAATAAATAGGATTTATAAGGAAACAGAATATTGATTCTGCCATTTCCCTTTCATGAATATAATAAATTATATCTTACCTCAGATACAGCAAGTGCCCATTGTGGCTAGCTGTGGAACCTAGTGCCGCAATCAAATACTCAGTCCCTTCACCCGAGTTACATCACAATGGCGCGGCCAGGATACGCCACAGTCATCCTGGACTATACTATGTACCAGCATTCATAATCAGTCCAGTGAAATTCGGAATAAAAGTCCACCATTGAAAGAGAAAATCAATGATGAAATAAATTATATGTCTTGTCATCTACACCTGTCGCTCTCCGTCGTTTACGCGGTTATTTTGCAAGCTGATAGACCTAGCCTGGGTCTGTTGAAGGGAATATACTAGTTACAGATGCATGTTGACAGGCCGATTCTGAAAGTTGTATCTCGAGATATCCAGGCCAGGAGGTTAGATATAAATGTATATATATAGTAATCACTATGCCCACTTCGATATTTTGGAGGGATATTTATTCTGTTCACCTAGCTCTTATCCCCTATCAACTAAACCACTCTGCCCTAGAAAGTAAACAAGAAAGATACGTTCTTAAAAAACGAATCTTCAAACGATCCTGTTGACCCCCTGGTATTTGTAATTTATATGTATAAAACACCAAGCCGGGCCCTGAATTGAGACTACATTCGTGTAAGTCCAACAAATGAAAAGAATGTCTAAGGGATTGCTTCATAACATACGAAGGGATTCCTGTCCTCTGGCAGTCGTGTTTTCGGAATTTTTTGTCCATTTTGCATTGTTCTAGCCTAAAATGTCATAGAGTAATTTATTTTGCCAATACTAATTATTCTCTATCACATTAATTAGTTTTTGAAAGGAAATATCGAAAAATTAAAACATCGGAAAATTGATCAAAAAATTTCACGAAATATAACTTCTGTCAAGATCACGTCACTGTGACGTCACCCTTCAATGAGGTCATCTTGGATTTTACGTCTTTTTGTAGAGGTTGACACAAATAATATAGTATGGAAAGTTTTCTTCAATCAATAAATTCTCACGCTTTTGGTCACATGTTAGTCCTCTATCATATCATATAGAAGTGAAAGTGCTAACAAATATTGTCACAAGACCAGTTTCATTTGGATTTCGTCTTGATTCTTATGCAAGTTTCCATCTCCGGCTGTCTTGAGTCATGACATTTAGGCGCTCCAACAATGCATCTTGGATGTGTTTCCAAACACTTACCTTATTGCAACTGAAGCAGAATGGCACATGTTCTGTTTTGCCACATACATAAGTGGGAAGAACTTGACTCATTATGACACATGGCGAATATAATTTTGGCCGAATACTGTTAGATGGTTTCGTGAATTTACCAACAACCGACAATTTTTATTTCTCTTTTTGGATTAAGCCCAGTATAATATGGTGGGCGAAAACACCTATATAGACCAATATCCTGACAGCTGAATTCATCCAAGAACCAAAAATGATTCCTGTGATGTCCCTGATTTGTCCATCATCGCAACTGACTTCACAAGAACGGCTAAGTTAATTTTGTTGTAGGATTCGTTCTTCGTGAAAATTATCATCAGATTAAATGAGTTACGAAAGTTGAACAGCCCATAAACGCTATCAACATGCAGACACACGTTTAGACATTTAGTCGCAATCGGTAAAGGACCTGGTATCTTTAGATGGAAAAATGGCCCCAGGTCAGTGCAATACAGAAGTAGCAAAATAAAATACTTCCACTACAAGAAATTGTTCAATTGGCATGAAGTACAATATTATATTGTATACTTAGAAAAAAATCAAGGCACTTAGTCTCATGATTCTAGAGTAACAGGGCCAGTAGTATAGTCAGGTGAAAAAACCGCCCATTTTCCAGGGAGGTAACTCTTGGTGGCGACAGGTGGCGTTGTGGTTATGGATTGCATCAGCATTGGCTGGGTGCCAAGTTTTGACCACTATAGGTCTGGCAACCTTTGACCTTGTATTCCTCCGCGGTGATGGGGTCATGTCTGGCGGTGATGCGGTCGCGGAAAAAAGCTTCCGCGGAGAAAAAGTAGTCCCCAGACTTCAAATACGCTGCATGGTCCGATTGGGTCGTATGAGCTATCAATGTGAAGCATTCGTAAAGGGGCATCTGATGGGCTGGATGCGGGGTTGAAATAGGGTCATTCTACGCATGCGCGGTAGACAAAGGGTATGGAAATAGACGTTTTGGGGTCTAGGGGAGCCACTATGGGTCCTATGGAGTCGTATGAGGTATCAATGTGAAGCATTCGTGAAGGAGCATCTGACTGGGTGGATGAGGGGTAGGAATATCGTCATTCTGCGCATGCGCGGCGGACAAAGTGTATGGAAATAGACGTTTTGGGATCGAGGTGGGCCTCTATTGGTCCTATGGAGTCGTATGAGGTATCAATGTGAAGCATTCATAAGGGAGCATCCACCTGGACTAGTGGCTAGGCCGTTGTCAACATTCTGCGCATGCGCAGACAGGGAATTGTGGGAAAAGGGAATGGAACTAGACGTTTTGAGGTTTAGGTGGGCCCCTAGTCGTCCGATGGAGTCGAGTGAGGTATCGTTGTGAAGGATACATGAGGCGGTATCCGCCTGGACTAGTACGACGTGGAACTGACGTCATTCTGCGCATGCGCAGTATACAAAGTGTATGGAAATAGACGTTTTGGGGTCTAGGAGGCCCACTAATGGTCCAGTGGAGCTCAGTGAGGTATCAATGTAAAGCTGTCGTGAGGGAGCATCCACCTGGACTAGTGTGTCGTCCGTGTTCGACATTCTGCGCATGCGCAGACAGGGAATTGTGGGAAAGGGTATGGAAAATAGACGTTTTGGGGTCTAGGGGAGCCACTATGGGTCCTATGGAGTCGTATGAGGTATCAATGTGAAGCATATGTGAGGGAGCATCCACCTGGACTAGTGTGTCGTCCGTGTTTGACATTCTGCGCATGTGCAGACAGGGAATTGTGGGAAAAGGGTATGGAAATAGACGTTTTGGGGCCTTGATGGGCCACTCGTGGTCCTATGGGGTCGAGTGAGGTATCGTTGTGAAGCAGTCGTGAGGGCGCATCCGACTGGACTAGTATGACGTAAAACTGACGTCATTCTGCGCATGCGCAGTAGACCAAGGGTATGGAAATAGACATTTTGGGGCCGACATGGGCCTCTATGGGTCCGATGGTGTCGTATGAGGTCTTATTTTGAAGCTGTCGTGAAGGAGCATCCGAATGGACTCCTGGTTCGTCCGTGTTCAAGAGTCTGCGCATGCGCAGTCTGGTCGTAGTATAGAACTATACACATGGGAGTGTGTTTGGGGTACTAAACCCCTATGGGTCCATGGTTGTGGTTTGGTTCACCTTGACGCCATGATATAGACCGGAGAGAGAAAAACAACAACAACAAAGATGACAGAAGAGAGAACAACAACAACAAGTTTTTTTCATATAGTTTATTCTTCCCAATGTTACATCATACCCACGCTGGGGGAGCCGCGTTGGGTATGTTTACAATACAAGTAACCTCTTGTCCAATCAGAGGCCGTCATTTGGTGCTGTCATACTCGTTCTTGCCCGTTAGATGTATTCTCAACTGCTCTTATCCAATCAGAAGTCGCCATTTCAGAAAGTTCTATCTTCGGTCATGTTCGCTCTGAACCGTTTGTTCTAATCGTCATCGGGCAGGCCAGGATTCCGTTGAGGCAACATGTCCTCAGATACTTGTTTGCGCATTCTGAGTATCTAACAATGCATGGGTGAATACATTCATCCGATGGGAAGATTCCGTAATTTGGTCACGAAGAACGTAACATTGGTGACTCTCTCCACTAGCCACTTGGTGTTGGGACGTTGTTGTTGGGCCCATTCCAAGGCATCCAATTGGTTCACTTGGCCCAACATCGTCTCTAGCGACGCCCGGTTAATGATGGTAAACGGTTGGTCGTACACTCGGTCGTTACTGCTCGGGTAAAAGTATCGGACTTGATCTGTCGCCTTATGCCTCAGCACATAACCAAACGCCAGATTTAGTTTGAAGGGCGTAGCTTGGTCATTGAAGACGTAGCTGCGTAAACGGGCGAGGTCGGTCAGTCGGAAATTGTAGATATCTTGAATAGGGCGATGACGGTGGAAACAGTGCCGTATCATAGGCCAATGGCGCCGATAGATGTCACTCACTGGATGGTCTTCGTGTAACAGATCGCTAGGAACATTCACCGCATCTTCCAGAAAATGTTCGTTGTTGTCAGGCGTATGACTCGAAACAGAAATGCTAGGGACCGGCTGCATACCTAGGCTCTTCTGAACTGTGGGCTCTCCGTGATCGCATCACCAGTGCCATTCGTCTCCCTGGGCTCATCTTCATTAGGTCTGACCCTCCTGGGTGCCTCTTTAGTGGGAAGTTGTCGCTCATACCGTGGTGACGGACCATGAATCAAACGCTTATGCCGTCTTAACTGACTGGGTCGTTTGAAGAGTTGATCACATTCATTACATTGTTCCATCGCGCCCTGGTGGAGTGAACGTTCGTGGCGCAGTAAAGCATCTTCTCGATTAAATGACCGTGCCCAAGTTACACAAGTATACCGTGCGCCGTTGTGGATGGAGGACTCGTACCGCCGCAAATCTTCTGGGCGAGTAAATGGATTCAGGCAGGTCGAACAAGAGAACATGTCGGCTGCGTATCAGAAAATGCTGAACATTCCCACCTACCGCCACAATTATAAGCCCGCAGCCTCCTACGTTGTTCTCCCCACCAATCAGCGCATCGCTGTCCTGTACACTCGGGTGCGCACTTGTCACATGTCTACGTACACACCGTAACATGTAAAAACTTGTAACAAAATGTATTATACCATATCTGTGCTGTATTATAACATATCTGTCCAGTATTATGCCGAATCTGTGCTATATTATACCATATCTGGCCTATATTATACCATATCTGTCCTGTATTAGACAATATCTTCCCTGTATTTAATGTACATGTACTCTGCGCATGTCCATGTATTCTGTGCATATCCATGCACATGTACTATGTGAATGTACATGTACTATTTGCCTGTACATGTAATCTGTTCATGTACATGTACTGCCAATACACATGTTCCTTGTCCATGTAAATGTACTCTGTGCATGTCATTCTACATGTACTCTGTTCACGTCCATGTGAACATACTCTGTTCAAATCCATGTACATACACTCTGTCCATATCGCTATATAGCTGAAATATTGCGGAATGCGACGTTAAACCTTAATTCTCTCTCTCTCTCTCTCTCTATCTTTCTCAATGAACATGTACTCTGTACAATGTCGCATGATGTAGACCGGTGAGAGAACAACAACAACTAGGATGACAGGTCAATCATTTTATTATCCCCTCCAGTACATTATACCCAAGCTGGGGGTGCCGCGTTGGGTGTGTTTACAATACAATTAGCCTCTTGTCCAATCAGAGGTCGCCATTTGCATCTATCATATTCGTTCTTGTCCGTTAGATGTATTCTCGGCTGTCCAATCAGAAATCGCCGTTTCAGAAAGTTCCATCTTTGCTCGGTGTGACCTAATATGATTCTTACTCATTCATTCAGCCGTCTGTACTTATGTTAGAAGTCTCTCTTTCGAGATAATTGCGGCCATATTTGTCCATACAAGGAAAAAACGGCCTTTGGTGGCAAGCTCTCACTTCGCCCACTGTAAAATCTCCTCTCTCCTCGTGCAAAGATCACACCCGGCCAAGGGTACACCTTCAAGGCAGGTCAGGCCTCGCTGGCGATGGTAGCGGACATCTCCGGGCTCTCCCCTGGTTGAGCTGTAACCCACACTGAAGTAATCATCTATCATTTCCATAGTTATGGGCGGGTATCTTTTGGTAACTCTTTTGGGGAGTCGAACGGGAACCGGCACCTGTTCGTCAATCTTCAACGATTGCTCGTCTGCCTTGGAATTGGTTGGCTTTTCCATTTGATCGGGTCTGGTACAGGTTTTTGAGAAATGTACATCTAACATGCATGTTTCCGTATTTATAGTTAGAGGGGAAGAGAAGAGGGGAGGTGACCGTCCTATCAACCAATCAGAAGCCACCATTTCAGAAAGTTTAATCTTCGTTCAGTGTAACCTAAACGTCTTCGGGCAATCTATGATACTGAAGCTCGAAGCTCTTACTTCTCCCATTCAACACTGGGATCAATTTCTATCGGCTCTTCAATTCGCGGCAGCGGATCGACCTCCATGGGTTCTTCCATTCTCAGATGCAATCTCATAGAAACTGAAATATCCGGTCTCGAGAGTGGCGAGCGTGATCCGTGTATAACATTTTGGTGACGTCTCAATTGACTGGGATGCTTAAAGACTATATCACAATCTGCACATGTATGCGTGGGTACTGCGTGGCGTGCACGTGTGTGACAACATAAACTGTTTAGGCGATGAAAGCGCTTCGAGCAAGTTGTGCAAGAGAACATATCGGCTGTGGATCTGGAAATGTTGAATGTCGTAAAATTCTGGCTTTTATAGGCCAACATAGGAGTACCCGGATGTTCTACAGTCCCGAATGTTCCACAGTCCCCGGATGTACACGGATGTAAAAGTCCCCGGATGTAAAAGTGCCCGGATGTTCACGAATGTTCCACCATCCCGGACTTCTATCAGGCTCAGATTCTCTTTCGGAAGATATGGAGGCTCTGAAGAGCCGTTCTTTTCTGTCGCTGTAAGACGGAACTGTCATTGCCACAGCGTCAGGGTCAATAGGACAAAGACCATGGCGAGGCCAACGAGCCGTCGCTGGTTCCGGCGTGAGCGCTCGTGGTCCATAGCCCGGGCATCAAGGATGGCTGTCATAGTCCAGTAGTGGTGGGTGATAGCACACCTCTCCATCGAGTCCACTCTGTCGAGGACCGCTTCTGTGAACTCTTTCAGGATCTGGCGTCGCTCCTCGTTGTCGTTGCCATCTGCAAACATGGCTCGAACCACTGCTCTGTAACCCGTGAGTGATTTAACCACGGGCGCATGCTGTAAATTGCGAGTCGCATAGGAATGGGTCTGCAGATCGAACACGTATACTCGCCAACAACACCTTGAAAAGTAGACTAATGGATGGGGTCAAACATCACGGGTTCCTCAACCCTCAAGCGTGCATATCCAGGGATTACACGTTGGTGAGATCTCAACTGGCTGTGTAGTCTGAAGCGGTGTCCACAATCCCCACACTGATGCCTGGATGTCTCATGGAGACACCGTTCATGGCGGTGTAAACTATCCAGGCGATTAAATGTATCCCCACAGGTCTCGCAGGTGTACTGGGCAGTAGCGTCGTGGATGCTAGACTCGTGTAAAGGACTTGGAGCAAGTGGTACACGTGAACATCGTGTCGTAAGCGGTTGAACGAATGTCTGCTGAAAGTGTCAGACCGCTTCCCTTTTATAGCAAGCTAGCTGTTGATCTATTTTTAGAACATTCAGTTCAACTACACCCAAGTCGAGGACCGAGATGTACTGGTGTACGACTGAGCCGCAGTGCGCGCGCGCGCGTGTGTGTGTGTGTGTGTGTATGCATGTTTGGGTCTGTGTGTATGCATCTGTGTGTGTGTGCCTGTGTGCGTTGCTCGGTAGTGACGTCATCGTACGTAGGCGCACACACACGCACACAAACCTGGTGCACCCGCGCCCTGGTGTACCCTATGCCCTACGGGCTATAGGGTACAGGGTGGACCAGGTTTGTGTGCGTGTGTGTGCGCCTGCGTACGATGACGTCACTACCGAGCAGCGCGGGGTCAAAGGTCACTTCCGGCCTATAGGAACACATGTGAACATGTTGATCTTTTTCTCTCATCTGTCTGTAACATGGCACACGACACACACACACACACACCTACACACAGACGTGTACACACACACACTCACACACACACAGATGCATACACACAGACGCAAACATGCATACACACACACACGCGCGTGCGCGCGCAATGCGGCTCAGTCGTACACCAATACATCTCGGTCCTCGACTTGGGGGTAGTTGAACTGAATGTTCTAAAAATATATCAACAGCTAGCTTGCTATAAAAAGGGAAGCGGTCTGACACTTTCAGCAGACATTCGTTCAACCGCTTACGACACGATGTTCACGTGTACCACTTGCTCCAAGTCCTTTACACGCTTGCACAACTTACAACGCCATGAGTCTAGCATCCACGACCCTACTGCCCAGTACAACTGCGAGACCTGTGGGGATACATTTAATCGCCTGCATAGTTTACACCGCCATGAACGGTGTCTCCATGAGACATCCAGGCATCAGTGTGGGGATTGTGGACACCGCTTCAGACTACACAGCCAGTTGAGATCTCACCAACGTGTAATCCCTGGATATGCACGCTTGAGGGTTGAGGAACCCGTGATGTTTGACCCCATCCATTAGTCTACTTTTCAAGGTGTTGTTGGCGAGTATACGTGTTCGATCTGCAGACCCATTCCTATGCGACTCGCAATTTACAGCATGCGCCCGTGGTTAAATCACTCACGGGTTACAGAGCAGTGGTTCGAGCCATGTTTGCAGATGGCAACGACAACGAGGAGCGACGCCAGATCATGAAAGAGTTCACAGGAGCGGTCCTCGACAGAGTGGACTCGATGGAGAGGTGTGCTATCACCCACCACTACTGGACTATGACAGCCATCCTTGATGCCCGGGCTATGGACCACGAGCGCTCACGCCGGAACCAGCGACGACTCGTTGGCCTCGCCATGGTCTTTGTCCTATTGACCCTGACGCTGTGGCAATGACAGTTCCGTCTTACAGCGACAGAAAAGAACGGCTCTTCAGAGCCTCCATATCTTCCGGAAGAGAAACTGAGCCTGATAGAAGTCCGGGATGGTGGAACATTCATGAACATCCGGGCACTTTTACATCCGGGGACTTTTACATCCGTGTACATCCGGGTTCTTGTACATCCGGGGACTGGAACATTCGGGACTGTAGAACATCCGGGTACTCCTATGTTGGCCTATAAGAGCCAGAATTTTACGGCATTCAGCATTTCCAGATCCACAGCCGATATGTTCTCGCACAACTTGCTCGAAGCGCTTTAATCGCCTGGGCAGTTTACGTTGTCACACAGGTGCACGCCACGCAGTACCCACGCATACATGTGCAGATTGTGATATAGTCTTTAAGCATCCCAGTCAATTGAGACGTCACCAAAATGTTATACACGGATCACGCTCGCCACTCTCGAGACCGGATATTTCAGTTTCTATGAGATTGCATCTGAGAATGGAAGAACCCATGGAGGTCGATCCGCTGCCGCGAATTGAAGAGCCGATAGAAATTGATCCCAGTGTTGAATGGGAGAAGTAAGAGCTTCGAGCTTCAGTATCATAGATTGCCCGAAGACGTTTAGGTTACACTGAACGAAGATTAAACTTTCTGAAATGGTGGCTTCTGAATGGTTGATAGGACGGTCACCTCCCCTCTTCTCTTCTCCTCTAACTATAAATACGGAAACATGCATGTTAGATGTACATTTCTCAAAACCTGTACCAGACCCGATCAAATGGAAAAGCCAGCCAATTCCAAGGCAGACGAGCAATCGTTGAAGATTGACGAACAGGTGCCGGTTCCCGCTCGACTCCCCAAAAGAGTTACCAAAAGATACCCGCCCATAACTATGGAAATGATAGATGATTACTTCAATGTGGGTTACAGCTCAACCAGGGGAGAGCCCGGAGATGTCCGCTACCATCGCCAGCGAGGCCTGACCTGCCTTGAAGGTGTACCCTTGGCCGGGTGTGATCTTTGCACGAGGAGAGAGGAGATTTTACAGTGGACGAAGTGAGAGCTTGCCACCAAAGGCCGTTTTTTCCTTGTATGGAAAAATATGGCCGCAATTATCTCGAAAGAGAGACTTCTAACATAAGTACAGACGGCTGAATGAATGAGTAAGAATCATATTAGGTCACACCGAGCAAAGATGGAACTTTCTGAAACGGCGATTTCTGATTGGACAGCCGAGAATACATCTAACGGACAAGAACGAATATGATAGATGCAATTGGCGACCTCTGATTGGACAAGAGGCTAATTGTATTGTAAACACACCCAACGCGCCTCCCCCCCCCCCAGCTTGGGTATAATGTACTGGAGGGGATAATAAAATGATTGACCTGTCATCCTAGTTGTTGTTGTTCTCTCACCGGTCTACATCATGCGACATTGTACAGAGTACATGTTCATTGAGAAAGATAGAGAGAGAGAGAGAATTAAGGTTTAACGTCGCATTCCGCAATATTTCAGCTATATAGCGATATGGACAGAGTGTATGTACATGGATTTGAACAGAGTATGTTCACATGGACGTGAACAGAGTACTTGTAGAATGACGTGACTGAGGTACATCATTTTTAGATGACGACTCTATAACGAATATTATGGATTAAGAATACTGATCAGCGATACGGATTTGATATTTTGGAACATCATGATGTCTTGCCGGCATCATTGAAAATTGTTGACCGCTTCTCTCTTGCAGGAAACAAGCCTATGTTTATGTATACTTTTGTCTTTTTGAATTTGGTGCTAATACTGTTATATGGAAATGGAATAGGTCTTTGGATTATGGACGCGGATATTCTCTAATGGACGACGGCTGGATTATGAATGACGGACTAGACGCTTGTAATGCACAGAGTACATTTACATGGACAAGGAACATGTGTATTGGCAGTACATGTACATGAATAGATTACATGTACAGGCAAATAATACATGTACATTCACATAGTACATGTGCATGGATATGCACAGAATACATGGACATGCGCAGAGTACATATACAGGGAAGATATTGTCTAATACAGGACAGATATGGTATAATATAGGCCAGATATGGTATAATATAGCACAGATTCGGTATAATACTGGACAGATATGTTATAGTACAGCACAGATATGGTATAATACATTTTGTAACAAGTTTTTACATGTTACGGTGTGTACGTCGATATTTGACAAGCGCGCACCCGAGTGTACAGGACCGCGATGCGCTGATTGGTGGGGAGAACAACGTAGGAGGCTGCGGGCTTATAAATGTGTCGGTAGGTGGGAATGTTCAGCATTTTCTGATACGCAGCCGACATGTTCTCTTGTTCGACCTGCCTGACGCCATTTACTCGCCCAGAAGATTTGCGGCGGTACGAGTCCTCCATCCACAACGGCGCACGGTATACTTGTATAACTTGCGCACGGTCATTTAAACGAGAAGATGCTTTACGCCACGAACGTTCACTCCACCAGGGCGCGATGGAACAATGTAATGAATGTGATCAACTCTTCTAGCGACCCAGTCAGTTAAGACGGCATCAGCGTTTGATTCATGGTCCGTCACCACGGTATGAGCGACAACTTCCCACTAAAGAGGCACCCAGGAGGGTCAGACCTAATGAAGATGAGCCCAGGGAGACGAATGCCACTGGTGATGCGATCACGGAGAGCCCGTCTATACCCACAGTTCAGAAGAGCCTAGATATGCAGCCGGTCCCTAGCATTTCTGTTTCGAGTCATACGCCTGACAACAACGAACATTTTCTGGAAGATGCGGTGAATGTTCCTAGCGATCTGTTACACGAAGACCATCCAGTGAGTGACATCTATCGGCGCCATTGGCCTATGATACGGCACTGTTTCCACCGTCATCGCCCTATTCAAGATATCCACAATTTCCGACTGACCGACCTCGCCCGCTTACGCAGCTACGTGGAAGCCATCTTCAATGACCAAGCTACGTCCTTCAAATTAAATCTGGCGTTTGGTTATGTGCTGAGGCATAAGGCGACAGATCAAGTCCGATACTTTTACCCGAGCAGTAACAACCGAGTGTACGACCAACCGTTTATCATCATTAACCGGGCGTCGCTAGAGACGATGCTGGACCAAGTGAACCAATTGGATGCCTTGGAATGGGCCCAACAACAACGTCCCAACACCAAGTGGCTAGTGGAGAGAGTCACCAATGTTACGTTCTTCGTGACCAAATTACGGATTCTTCCCATCGGATGAATGTATTCACCCATGCATTGATAGATACTCAGAATACGCAAACAGGTATCTCAACGGAATCCTGGCCTGCCCGATGACGATTAGAACAAACGGTTCAGAGCGAACATGACCGAAGATAGAACTTTCTGAAATGGCGACTTCTGATTGGATAAGAGCAGTTGAGAATACATCTAACGGGCAAGAACGAGTATGACAGCACCAAATGGCGGCCTCTGATTGGACAAGAGGTTACTTGTATTGTAAACATACCCAACGCGGCTCCCCAGCGTGGGTATGATGTAACATTGGGAAGAATAAACTATATGAAAAAAACTTGTTGTTGTTGTTCTCTCTTCTGTCATATTTGTTGTTGTTGTTTTTCTCTCTCCGGCGTATATCATTGCGTCAAGGTGAACCAAACCACAACCATGGACCCATAGGGGTTTAGTACCCCAAGCACACTCCCATGTGTATATTTCTATACTACGACCAGACTGCGCATGCGCAGACTCTTGAACACGGACGAACCAGAAGTCCATTCGGATGCTCCTTCACGACAGCTTCAAAATAAGACCTCATACGACACCATCGGACCCATAGTGGCCCATGTCGGCCCCAAAATGTCTATTACCATACCCTTGGTCTACTGCGCATGCGCAGAATGACGTCAGTTTTACGTCATACTAGTCCAGTCGGATGCTCCCTCACGACTGCTTCCCAACGATACCTCACTCGACCCCATAGGACCACGAGTGGCCCATCAAGGCCTCAAAACATCTATTTCCATACCCTTTTCCCACAATTCCCTGTCTGCGCATGCGCAGAATGTCACGCACGGACGACACACTAGTCCAGGTGGATGCTCCCTCACATATGCTTCACATTGATACCTCATACGACTCCATAGGACCCATAGTGACTCCCCTAGACCCCAAAACGTCTATTTCCATACACTTTGTCCTACCGCGCATGCGCAGAATGACGCTATTTCAACCCCGTACCCAGCCCATCAGATGCTCCTTCGCGAATGCTTCACATTGATACCTCATACGACTCCATAGGACCACTAATGTCCCATCTCGACCCCAAAACGTCTATTTCCATACCCTATTCCCACAATTCCCTGTCTGCGCATTCGCAGAATGTCGAACACGGACGACACACTAGTCCAGGTGGATGCTCCCTCACGACAGCTTTACATTGATACCTCACTCAACTCCACTGGACCATTAGTGGGCCACCTAGACCCCAAAACGTCTATTTCCATACACTTTGTCTACTGCGCATGCGCAGAATGACATCAGTTCCACGTCATACTAGTCCAGGCGGATGTCCCCTCACGCATCCTTCACAACGATACCTCACTCGACTCCATCGGACGACTAGGGGCCCACCTCGATCCCAAAACGTCTATTTCCACTACCCTTTGTCCACCGCGCATGCGCAGAATGACCCCTCATTCACCCAGTCAGATGCTCCTTCACGAATGCTTCACATTGATACCTCATACGACTCCATAGGACCCATAGTGGCTCCCCTAGATCCCAAAACGTCTATTTCCATACCCTTTGTCTACCACGCATGCGCAGATATGACGCTATTTCAACACCGCACCCAGCCCATCAGATGCCCCTTTACGAATGCTTCACATTGATACCTCATACCAACCAATCGGACCATGCAGCGTATTTGAAGTCTGGGGACTACTTTTTCTCCGCGGAAACTTTTTTCCGCGACCGCATCACCGCCAGACATGACCCCATCACCGCGGAGTAATACAAGGTCAAAGGTTGCCAGACCTATAGTGGTCAAAACTTGGCACCCAGCCAATGCTGATGCAATCCATAACCACAACGCCACCTGTCGCCACCAAGAGTTATCTCCCTGGAAAAGGGGAGGTTTTTTCCCCTGACTATACTACTAGGGCCGTAAAGTAGTGCATTTGTGCAAAATAGTTAATTCTGAGGTGAAAACATTTCCTATTATTCTCTGTAAACATATGAGGATAAACGATAACTACGTATTTTAACAGGGAGTATGCTGTATCAAGCTGGTTTTTGTTATCGTTTATCTTCATATGTTTACAGAGAATAATAGGAATTGTTTTCATCTCAGAATCAACTATTTTGCACAAATGCACTACTTTACGGCCCTGTTACTTTAGAATCATGAGACTAAGTGCCTTGAATTTTTTCTAAGTATACAATCTAATATTGTACTTCATGCCAATTGAACAATTTCTTGTAGTGGAAGTATTTTATTTTGGTCTCAGGTTAAATCAGAAGCTGAACATCTATCTCAGAATTACGTCGCAGGGACGAGTTGGACGGCGGCGACGGCTCATAGCTATAGCCCTATCCGGAAAGGGAATGGTTTCTCCTTCACTGACGCTCTATAACTCTACCTGGCCGGGGTTTTTTGGCTCATATCTCCGGAACGAAAAAATACAATTGAGAGCTGATACTCCGTGACTTGTGGATTATCATATTGGGGTTATTTTGAGCCTATTAGCGTGAGCAAAGGATCATGGGTAAATTCAAAATGGCGGCCAAGTGGGATACCAGAAAAGTGATATTTTCGTCAAATTTCTTCAATATTTGTGCTTTTGTGCATGGAAAAGTGGGCAAAGCCTATTTTATTTCATGTCAGATTATTATATACTAATTTAACATGCAGTTTTTGCGAAGAGAACGCACAAACAAAAAAAATTCGAAAAATCGGCCAAAGAATGCCTTTTTTGAAAATGGCGTCCCTGTGACGTGATCATAGTGGCCATATTGGATTTTTTTACATTTTATATTAGAGCTTGACACAAAGATATAGTGTGGTAAGTTTCAGCCCTCTAGAATTATGGATAGCGAAAATATATAGGGGAGGGCACTTCCCCCCTCCTCCCAGGCTGTGGTACACCCTAAATGACCCAGACCAGATAGGGTTAATGTTGAACATATGAAAAACTGCTTCCGGTAAGTAATCGCCTCGCTTTCGCTTTTCGCAAGTTCCCAGCAATTATTTTTTGAATACTTCCCTGAGAAACTATCCTGGAATATATTGTTTGAAAACTATTTTATAAAGCGGAAAATCTGTAACTGTTTTATACAAATGAATATTTCTTGTATTAATATTCTTCAATACCTAATTACAATAATTGTTAGAGCTTCGGTACTTACCGAAAGTTTTCTGCATCAATTAGACGCTTCTAGTGGAATCAGGGATATAAAACTCTTCCGAATTAGGCCATGCTCACATGATGTGATATGTCTCTATTATCGCAATTCTTAGCGATGTCCAACTGGGGCAATCCTAATTTTGCATTTGGCCTCATCATCAGGGTTGCGAATCTTCCCTGTGATACTGTTGTGAAAATACGAAGCTCTGAACAAGGCCGCTATCAGGATTGATATGTTTATAACTGCGCAGAATATTTTCGGGAGGGGGCATAAAGAATAATCCTATAGAAATAAACGAGTGATGCCAAGACTAAAGCATGTCCTTGAACGGCTCCCCTATATCGCTGTAGGTGCGCGATATATCCAAATGCGGGAGCAGATAGGTTATAATTTTAATTAGATTGAGGGACAGATTCCTGCCGAAAAGAGATATGCGGAGTATGATAAGCAGACGCTTGCGATGGGCTTTGCATGGTCGTACAAAGCCTATACATTCTCTCTCTCCACCTCCCCGCTCACCCAGCATCTCTAAGGAAATGCTTAGGATTACAAAAACACCAACATTAACGGTTGTTTTTGTTCAAAAGCATACAAACAAAGATGGTTCTCCAGCACCTGAAAGATCTTCTGCGATATGATCTGTGTGTCCAGCTGGTGGTCACAGATTTGGAGAAAGCCATATGGAATGGAATCCACCGAGTTTTGCTCACTGTAGCAATCTGTGAATGTATAATTTCCATCTAACGGAACTAATGGGCTATGTGGAGACAACTTGGTTAAGGTGTAACTTCCTGCCAGTGGAGTCCTGAAGTGTGTTCGACCTGGTAATCCACACGAACGACTGCGAGGGTTGGCATCGAAGGTTGGACACTGGTCCTCAACGATCCACGTGAACTCTAAAATGGGCAGAACATTGACAAATTGACTCCGTATTAACGTGGTTCATGCCTCAAACAACGTTGGTGACGCCATTACACATGGTTATTTCCCCTGTAAGAACTCTTGCAACGTCATATATCGCCTTTTCTGATAAAAAACGGTATCACGGGAGATAATGACCTCGCAAATATTAGAAAACTATGAAGATAGTTACATTCAAAGCTTTTCTATATAAAAAAGTAGATCAAAGACACCACTTTTTGGTCGATTAATTCAAAGATCACACAGTGAGAAAACAGAGTTTGAAACATCAACATAGGTCACCGGGTGATTTTCGTTTTGGAGATGATATCAAGATCTGAAAATGCAATTAAAAGCGTCAGAGTTCCATGAGTGTATAATTCATATGAATATATATTATAAATTCAATAGAGCTATATCTAATTTGGCAAGCAGAGCAAGCAAAGCATTGTACTATATTAGACATGCCTTGAACTTTCATAGTATTAGACCAGAGTTGTCATGCAAACTATTTGATTCTATGATACAGCCTACCCTCACTTATGGGTCAGAGGTCTGGACTGGAAAGGATACCTTAATGAGTCCAAGGATATGGTTAAACTCATCAATGCACCAAGTGACATTCAACGGGTACACGTAAAATTTTGTAAAAGCATCCTTGGGGTACACCCTAAAGCTGTGAACATGGCAGTACTGGGGGAATTAGGACGCGCCCCAACTAACCTCTATGCAATCTCAAGCAGCGTAAACTTTCTACTTCATATACTCAACTCTGATCCATCATCTCTAGTGTATAAAGCTCTTTTGGAGCAAGCTGAGGATAATAGAGTTAACAACTGTACGAACTGGATTAGTTATATTAAACATGCTCTAGCAGAGGTAAACTCTTACCATATCTGGGAGAACCTTGGATGTCAAACACCGAAAGCCACAAGTAAATATATTAAATCCACACTCCTAGAAAAATTTACTGACTTTTGGAAAGATCAATTAAATCAGTCAACTAAACTGGAAACCTATCGCTGCATGAAAAAAACCTTAAGCATGGAACAGAACACAATGGCAGTGACTAACCGACATCAACGCACAGCACTAATAAAACTCCGTATTAGTGCGCATAAACTAAAAATTGAAAGTGGAAGGTACACAAATCCCAAGACTCCCAGATGTGATAGAGTTTGTGAGACATACAGTGGAAGACGAACAACATTTTCTGTTACACTGTAAAAAACATGAATCTCGTAGGCAGGACTTCCTCCAAAGCATTAATCACATTATAGATGTTAACGGTGATCCTGGGGAAGTCTTCAACACTTTAATGTCTTGTGAAAATTTAGATGTAACAAAAATCTTAGCAAAGTTTGTGCACGAGTGCTTTTACCAAGAACAGTAAAATTTGACTGGCATAAAATTATCTGTGATATGGTGCGATACCCATAATGGGCTATACTCTGTGATATTTAAGTTGGCACAACTGTGTTACAATAACCAGCATGCTTGTTAAATTGTCCTGTCCATGTACTTCTGTATTAACCTTGTTGTTGGTGTCATTGTGAAGGTCTTGTAACACGTTTAACCATTTGTTTTAATATGTCTTAATGTCTGTATTTGTATGTTCAATTTTATTCATTCTATGTATGCGTTTTTAGCCAAATGTTGGCACAAACTTCACGCAATAAATTATCTATCTATAAAATTTATGCATTCATATTTACCTTTCCGCTGTTTCTAAGATCCATTGAAGTTTCTCTTTTTAAGTAAACAATACCTGTAATATATATCCGTATGCTTTAACTTTCTTGCCTTGTTGCGTAGAAAATTGATTTTTCATGATTTTAGCCAAAAAAAAACGGCTGACATGGTGATATTCCCGGTTACACATAAAACATCTAGATCGTAGACCCCAGCTACCCACAGCAAAAAGATAGGATTGACCACCGGACAAAGTTTCGAGGTATGAACCCCCTTAAATGTGCTATATTTTATATCTGAAAATTCCTACTTACCTTTGGTCAGTGCTAATGTCTGTCATGGTACAATATCTTATTACTTTTTCAGGCCTTCAAGTGCCTGCTATATTTCCTATATTTTCCTATATTTTTGAGTCATTCATATATTTTCCTATATTTTACTCAAAACCTCTTATATTTCCTATATTTTGACTTTTTCTCATGAAAACTTTCATCATTGCTCTGTAATGAGTCAAACTGACACGAGGAAATACATTTCAGTTTTTTTTTCGCCTCGCTTCGCTCGGCAAATATGAAAACATTTCAATCTCTCTATGCTGAATCAAATAACAGAACAGGTCACCTGAAAAAGACCACCACTATGACCGCATTCAGCGAAAGTAATTTGATTAAACACCAGAAAACTACCAAGTTTGGAACATACAATGTAGTACAGACCTGTCTTTATTTCCTACATTTTCCAAAATTTTATTCAGAAAATTCCTATATTTCTCCTATATTTTTGCAAATTTCCTCCTATATTTTGTCCTATATTTTCACTGTGAGCCACTTGAAGGCCTGCTTTTTATATATAATTAATTGAGAATCATGTTTTATTGTGACAACTGTGTCAGTGTTCTTCTTTTGTTAATTCCCTCGAGAACAATGCAAAACTACTTGGTACTAATGCCGAGTACCTTACCCATACGTGTACCTTATAACATCATATATTTGTAGGGGGAAATGACTCAAAATCTGGGTGGTGAAGGGGAGGGGGGGGGGGTAGCTAGGGTGTATTTTTGCTGGGGAAGGTTTAAGGGGGGAATGGTTTGGAGGGGGGGGGGCGGCGGGGTGTCTAAGATTCCATTCGATCCTGATACACCCACACAGAAATCACCTGTCGGTGATCACGTTACTACGGAGAGAGACATTGACTTGGTCAAATAATACTTTTTTATTATATACTCAAAGTAAAACTGTATGATAAACATAAACTTAGCTGGGCGTGGCAAATACTGATATTTGCTCGTCCGAATATTGGCTTGCTTACGTCATCAGTTCGATGAAACGTCATGATCACGAACTAGGTCATCCAAGTGCTCGCAGGACTACTTTCCACTTTCCACAAGTGTTTGTAAACTGTCAGTGTCGATCCAGTCCTCACCCAACATTTGTATTCGAGAGAGCCAGGTAATAAATTAAAAAGTTTCTCTGCTCATCTTTTCTTAGTGCCCATATTTGTTGTATATGACAAATTTCACTTTTGAACTGGAATAAATGTGTTCATTGTTTCTTTTCCTAAAATTTGTTTCTAAAAGTTAGCATATGAATGAATAACACGGAATTCTTGACTACATGTACGTGCACTCGAGCGTAGTAGCCCATAACGCATTGCTTTCATTAACATGCGAATTATTAATGTATTCATACACATGTAATCAAAACAAGCCCTCCTGGTACAAAACAAGAATATTGATCCTAAAACAGGACAGGAAAACATTGCTAAAATTGATGAAATTCATTTTTCTGTTCACGGATTAGCGAACAGAAGGTATATAATAACAGAAATATTGTCCGATATTGGAAAATATTCGGCCCTCGGTCGCAGCGCAGATATCCTCGCAAGCTAGGGGATCTGCACTGCAACACCGGGTCGAATATTTTCCAACATCGAGCAGTATTTCTATAACATCTCTGAAGAATTGTGACAAAACTTTGCAAATAAAACTCAACGCATAATAGACAACATTAACAAGGGATGAGGAAATTGTCAACAGCTCTATCAATAATCCAGTCTTAGTTTCAACAAAATGCGACTGGGGTACATTTCAGAAATGCATACAGAAGCATCGTTTTTGCGTTGGGTGGGGGTTGGGGACAAGTCTGCTATCTTTGCTCAGCGGAACTGCGTCAGTTCCCTTCTTTTTTTCTCAGCGTAACAGCGTAACTTCATTCATCCCTTGCTTTTACTGACAGCGTAACTGTGTAACTTCAGCAATGAACAATTTATTTTTGCTCAGCGTAAATGCGTAACTTCCTCAGACCCTTTCTCTACTGCTCAGCGTAACTGCATAACTCCGACCTCAGACCTCTCTTTTTCTGAGAGCGTAACTGCATAACTTCATCAGACCATTTCTCTTTTCCTCAAAGTAACTGTGTATTATCATCACACTCTTCCGTCATAACTGGGTAACATCATTAGTCTCATTCTCTTTCTCTCAGCGTAAATTCATGTATAGATCTTTCTTTTCCTGACAGCGTAACTCCAGGCGATCCTGGACCATTCCTGTTAGCACAGCGTAACTACGTAACTTCATCATACCCTTTATCCTTTTCTCAGCGTGACGAAGACCCTTTATCCTTTTCTCAGCGTAACCTCCGGTTATAGACTGCTAATTTCCTGACAGCGTGACTTCATCAGACCATTTCCATTCTCCTCAGCTGGGAAAGTATCAGGTAAGTAGTATACACAGGGGATTTCGAGGCTCATTGGGTTCAGTAGGCATGCGCGAGAAAGTGGTCTGACGTCACTTGTGGAGGTGCGCGCAGGAGTGTTCTGCGCAGGTATGACGTCACTTCCGGTTTGGGTGAATGGGGTGTGACCTGGGGATGTATTCCTCCGCGGTGATGCGGTCTGCAAATACGTGGGTTTTCGTGAGAATGTTCGGCAACCTGTAGGGAGCGCTACTCGACCGATTGGGTCGAGTGAGGTATCAATATGAAGCATACGTGAGGGAGTATCCAACGGGATGGGTGTGACGTGGAACTGACGTCATTCTGCTCATGCGCAGTAGAAAAAGTGTATGGAAATAAACGTTTTGGGGTCGAAGTGGGCCACTAATGGTCCGATGCTCCAGGCGGATGGCCTAGTGTATCTTTCGTTGTCAACATTCTGTGCATGCGCAGACAGGGAATTGTTGGAAAAGGATGTGGGAATAGACGTTTTGGGGCCTAGGTGGGCCACTAATGGTCCGATGGAGTCGAGTGAGGTATCAATGCCAAGCATTCGTGAAGGAGCATCCACCTGGACTAGTGTGTCGTTCGTTGTCAACATTCTGCGCATGCGCAGACAGGGAATTGTGGGAAAAGGGTGTGAAAATAGACGTTTTGGGATCTAGGTGGGCCACTAATGGTCCGATGGAGTCGAGTGAGGTATCAATGTGAAGCATACGGGAGGGAGCATCCGCCTGGACTAGTGTGTCGTTCGTTTTAACATTCTGCGCATGCGCAGACACGGAATTGTTGGGAAAGGGTATGGAAATAGACGTTTTGATGTCTAGGTAGGCCACTAATGGTCCGATGGAGTCGAGTGAGGTATCAATGTGAAGCATACGTGAGGGAGCATCCGCCTGGACTAGTGTGTCGTTCGTTTTCAACATTCTGCTGTGCAGGTCACGTGGTTTGGTGGGTCTGCGCAAGTCTGTGACGTCACTTTCGGTTTTCAGAATGACCTCCGACCTCCGAACACAGAAGAGTTCTAATTTTTCCTTAGACCTTAGACGTATGGAATGCATGTACTAGAACATCCGGGACCTCTTAAACATCCGGGACCTTTTCAACATCCGGGTATTCTTCAACATCCGGGTTTTGCCCGGCCCGGCCGCAGGGCACGTGGGTTATCCGACCGCACGCGCGCGCGCGCGCGGGTTAAAGGGAAGTGTGCAAGGGCACTATCACATCGGGGTATATATTTCATCCAAGTATAGCGGAAAGCGGTTGTCGTGAATAACAACAAGTTCAGCAATGTTTATCCAGTTTATTATCCCCAATGTTACATTATACCCAGGCTGGCTGAGCTGCCCTGGGTATGTTTAGTATGTTCACAGCAAAACAAATTGAAATATCAAACACCATGTTTTATTATTTAACGCACCGTCACATTTAATGTTTACTGAGCTCAAATCAACGATCAGCATGTAGACATAGAGAGTTTATACGGCATATTATGCTATTCATCAGTGCAAGGGTGACGCATTCAGCCGATGGGGGTGGTCGGTCAGCTTGGTAATGAAGAACGTAACATTGGTGACCCTATCTACTACCTATTGTGTGTTGGGGCGTTGACGATGTTCCCATCCCAAGGGATCCACGATGTCCAGTTTCTCCAGCATCGTCTCTAGCGACGCCCGGTTAATGATGGTGAACGGCTGGTCAAACACATGGCTGTTATTACTGGCATAATAATACCGTAACTGGTGCGTCTCTTTGTGACGTAAGATGTACCCGAAAGCGACATTCAATCTGAAGACCGTAGCTTGGTCATTGAAGATGGCTTCCACGTAGCTGAGTAGACGGACGAGGTCGGTCAGTGGAAAATTGTAGATATCTGGAATAGGGCGATGACGATGGAAAACGTGCCGTATCATGGGCCATTGGCGCCGATAGATGTCACTCACTGGATGAACGTCCTGTAACAGATCGCTAGGAACATCCACTGCATCTTCCAGAAAATGTTCGATGTCGTCAGGCGTATGACTAGCAACAGTAATGCTAGGGACCGGCTGGATATCTAGGCTCTTCTGAACTGTGGGTATAGGCGGGCTCTTCGTGATCGCATCACCAGTGGCATTCGTCTCCCCGGGCTCATCGTCACTAGATCTGACCCTGCTGGGTGCCTCTTTAGTGGGAAGTTGTCGCCCAAATCGTGGTGATGGACCATGAATCAAACGCTGATGCCGTCTTAACTGACTGGGTCGTTTGAAGAGTTGACCACATTCATTACATTGTTCCGTCGCGCCCTCGTGGAATGAGCTTTCGTGGCGCAGTAAAGGATCCTCCCGATTGAATGACCGTGCGCAGGTTATACAAGTATACCGTGCATCGTTGTTGGTGGAGGCCTCGTGGCGTCGTAAATTATCTAGGTGAGTAAACTGCTTCTGGCAAGTTGTGCAAGTGAACATCTTGGTGGTTGACAGAGTGTCGGATCAAACGACAAGGCCACTTCCCTTTTATAGCACGCTTGCTGGTGATCTATCGGATGAAAGACACGGACTTCAGCGAAAAAAAACCCCACATACAGCTCACTACATGCAGTCGCCTCCTCAAGAGCCTCATACATACCCGGATGCAGGCGCGGACGTTAAATGCCCGGATGAAAGACACGGACGTCAGCGAAAAATAAACCACATGCAGCTCACTACATGCAGTCGCCTCCTCAAGAACCTCATACATACCCGGATGCAGGCGCGGACGTGAAGTGCCCGGATGACGACACGGACGTCAGCGAAATTCTGGGGGAAAAACCCCACAGACAGGTCAGTACATGCATTCCTACCCAGGTCACGCCCGATAACTTTTAACCTTTTAACCTTAAACATCCGCTTGTAAACACACCCATAGCTGTTCCTCCAGCGTGGATGTGCTGTGATGGAGGGGCTAATAAAAGGATTGACCTGTAATCTTTGTTGTTGTTGCTCTCTTTTTGGACTAACCAATCAGAATAGTACGTATCACGGACTACACCCATAGAGCTACGTATAGGCCCGCATGTGTGACATGGTCTATAACACACGTCCCTCTGGATCCCACACCCCTATTCCTACGGTTGCAGAGCCATGACGGACACCCACCCCTATGCGACTCGCATTTTACCGTGGTTAATTCACTCACGGGTTACCGAGCAGTGGTCCGGTCCATGTTTGGAGATGGCGACGACAACGAGGGGCGACGCCAGATCCAGAAAGAGTTCACAGAAGCGGTCCTCGACAGAGTGCACACGATGGAGAGGTGTGCTATCACTCACCATTACTGGATTATGACAGCCATCCTTGATTCCCGGACTATGGACCACGAGCGCTCACACCGGAACCAGCGACGGCTCGTTGGCCTAGTAATGGTCTTTGCTCTATTGACCCTGACGCCGTGGCAATGACAACGACAGAAAAAAAGAACGGCTCTTCAGAGCCTCCACAGATGCGCGTATGTGCAACCGATATATACGAGGGTCAGTCACAGTGTGCGTCATTCACCGATCGTCATTGGATCAACCATGTCACCGAGGGACCTCACCATAAATACGAAAGACAGTCACAGTGTGCGTCATTCACCGATCGTCATTGGGTCAACCATGTCACCGAGGGACCTCACCATAAATACGAAAGACAGTCAGAGTGTGTGTCATTCACCGTTCGTCATTGGGTCAACCATGTCACCAGTCCTACGAGCCATCCTTCCCCTTACACCCCGGGTGGGGTTACACGTCTATGAAGATAAAGTCACCATCGTTGAAGACCGTATCGAATACGGTTACGCTACACCGTGACGGCTGGACCACATTTAAACGGGTGTTGAGTGGTGAGCTCGACGGAAACCTCATCCACATAGACAGTGCCATCTACGTACACCGTGGACCCTTCTTCCCACGCCTGGGCCGTTACCAAGACCCTACGCGAGGCTTCACCCTAGACCCCGATCTGTGGACAGCCTTCGAGAAAGTCGTGCCTATCGTGGACCAGCTGTTTACACCGGACGAGCGGTCAGCTGTTCAGTTGGAGTGGGCTCGAGTGAACAAATTACCAAACCTAGTAATGAAGCGGAGGCAGACGACGATACCATTGATTATCCGGCTAGACTTAGTCAGCCCAGTGACATGACCACCCGATCCTTTGATCTCACGTCATAAACTTTTTCTCCCTATAAATACGAGAGACAGTCAAATCTGGTACCATTCACGTACTGACCATGACGGAGCATATAATACGGGCGTTTCTCAGCTTGACCCCCGAGGTTTTCTTGCACGTTTATGCGGATAAGGTTGATATCATGGAGGAGGTGGGAGACATCTGTGATACAGACCCTACACAACTGTGCCCGGATCACATTCGCCTGGCCCGGGAGGGCTGGACCAAAATCAAACGGGTGTTGTCTGGTGAACTGGACGACGACCCCATCCACTTCTGTCACGATGTGTACATCCGACGCGGCCCCTTCTTTGCTCAATTGGCTCGGCTAGATGGGGGTACAGTGCATTTTACCCTTCACCCTGTTCTATGGTCTGCATTGGATGATGCCGTGGTAGATGTGGATCAAGTGCTAACGGAGGAAGAGCGGTCATAAGACGAGTTGGACTGGTCATTTACCATGGACAATGTGCTGGCAGAAGCCAAAGAAGAAAATCAGAAAGAAACTCCGGCCCAAGATATACCCGTTATAAATAAACGATAGAGCCAGGTTCCATCATCATTTGTCACCATGAAGAGCTGGGAGAAGGTGTAGGATAACTTATACCACAGTCCCGACAGTCCGGCGGCCTATAGTGCATTGTCGGCTCTCTATCGAGCGGCCAAACCCCAGGGGATACAACGTGCTCAAGTCCGAGATTGGCTAAGAAAACAAGACGCCTATACCTTACATCGAGCTGCCCGTCGCCATTTTCTACGGAACCGGGTCATCGTGGGGGAACTAGATGCCCAATGGCAAGCGGATTTGGTCGATATGAGCGCCTTTGCCAAACACAGCGATGGAAATCGGTATATCTTGACGTGCATCGATATCCTGTCGAAGTATGCGTGGGTAGTACCCATCCGGACGAAAACGGGGGCGAATCTCATAGCGGCGTTCAAGGACATCTTCAAGACCGGGCGCAAACCCATGTATTTGCAAACCGACGAAGGCACGGAATTCCTCAACAGACTGTTCCAACAGTTTCTGAAAGCCCAGAAGGTGTTTTTCTTCCATACGTACAACGAGGCCAAGGCTTCCGTTGTGGAAAGGTTCAACAGGACATTCAAAGGCCGCATGTATAAATATTTCACCTATAAGAATACAAGGCGGTACATCGATGTTCTCCCGAAACTTGTGAGTGGTTACAATCGAGCCTATCACTGGAGTATAGAGAGAGCCCCCATTACCGTGACCCAACGCAATGAAGCCCAAATCCGGCGTGTCTTGTACCCCAGGCAATCGTAGCGAACGCCGAAGGAGGTGTTCAAGGTCGGGGACCCTGTACCGATCAGAAAAGTCAAAGGTCAATTTGAGAAAAGTTACTTGCCCAACTGGAGCGATGAGCACTTCCTGATTAAACGGCGTCTATCCCGACAGCAGCGAGTCTATGAACTGGAAGATCTTCAAGGGGAATCGTTGCTAGGGACGTTTTACGAGACGGAATTACAGCCTGTCGTAAAAACAAAGCAAGACTACTACACGGTGGAGCAGATTTTGAAAACGGAACGTCGGCGTGGCAAACTGTTTCATTTCGTCAAATGGCAAGGCTGGCCCAGTTCCTTCAATTCCTGGGTCGCTGCCAACCAGGTGAAACGACTATAAAGCCAGACACCACTGCCGCCATCCTTCATTCCACGTTCGACCACGGTGCTATGGACAAACAGCAGCTGCCGCTGAACACAGCGTCTCCCAAAACGCGCAAAACGCAAGTGGGCTTTGTGGTGATATTGCTAACCCTGCTGAGTGTGTTGTATGGAGGTGTGTTTTACGACGTAGCCTATGTCAGCACTCTACTTAACCAACTTAGAACTCCAGCTGTGAGTGGAAGTCAAACCAGTCTACAGACCTTCTCTACACCAGTCAACCCCGTGATCGAAACGAGCCCAGTCATCACCACCACCACACCACGTGTACAAGCCACATCGAGCTCCACACCAAGTATACATTCAACACATACACCAAGTACACCCACTACGTCTGAAAACCCACCGGATTTCATCGCTCACAGTGAACGCCCATCGACAACGACGACCGACGTTGTACCCACCACCACTCCAGTTCACTCGTACCAAATTAACAAGAGCGGGTTACCACGACAGCGGATACACCTCCAACCATGGACCCTCGATGGCAGCATCCCTTCACTTGCGTCATCGCAGGACCGACGGGCTCCGGCAAAACGCACTTCGTCAGGAAGCTCCTTCAACACACCGACAGCATGATCACCCCACCCATTGCCCGAGTCGTGTGGTGTTACGGAGAATGGCAGGCAGCGTATGTAGCAACGCCCCACATCACGTTCGTGGAAGGCCTACCCAACCTGGCCGACTCTTTACCAAAGGCAGCCATCATCGACGGCTCAGCATCATCTACATTGTGCAGAATCTGTTCAGTAAAAACAAAGAACATCGGAACATCAGCTTAAATGCCCACTACCTGGTGGTCTTCAAAAACCCGAGAGATACCACTCAACTGCTGCACCTGGCGAGACGGATGTATCCCGGCCGCACACCGTTTAGGTTGGAAGCCTTTAAAGATGCCACAACCCCTCAGCACGGGTATATGCTATTCGACCTCAAGCAAGCCACCCCCGACCACCTTCGACTACGGATCGGCATCTTTCCCGGAGAGACCCACCACGTGTACATACAAAAATAATGTAAACACATCCACAGTGGAGTGTGTGTTTGATGATGGGGATAATAAAAAGAATTAATACCACATCATGGTTGACTTTGTCTCTGTTCGATATTCAGGAGGTAACCCGCAAAAGGATAAAAAGGGCAGAGTTGTGGGTGCTAGCATTAGTTGTACATGATGTCTGCGCGAGTACGGAAGCACGCCCCGACGCTCCGTGTATTGAAGACGGCCCCACCCGAGTTGGTCCGAACCATTGTACGCGGTGCGGACCCTGACCTTGTACGCTGTCGGTGCGAGATCGGGTACAACCTGTTAAAAGGCAACGTACCACTGACTCCGGCTCAGAAGACCAAGTTGACCAAGCATAAGACAGGTCTCCGAACCCTAGTGCAGAAGCGAATCTCTACAAACACAACAGAAAAAGGTGTTACAGAAAGGCGGCTTTCTCGGGGCCATCTTAGCACCGTTGGCCGCTTCCGTGTTGGGTCCAGTATTGGGTGGACTCTTCGGCCGACAATGAACCACACGAAAAAAATGGTCCTCGTCGAACCACGGCTTCTTCAAAACCTCCAATCGGCCTACCCTGTCCCACCTACGGTGAAGACCATAAACACTCTCGATGAAGAGATGCAACAGATCTTCTTACAAAGACCGGGGTTAAGCGACAGTGACAAAGTACAACGGTACAATGAGACGCTTCAACGGTACATGACGTTCATGGACCAATACAAAACCCTCTCTACACCAGCACCACCACCACCACCACCACGCGACACACCGCCGACCTCAGCACCGCTCCAACAGCCGCCATTACCAGGGGTACCACCCACAGCCCCACAGTGGGTGAAAGATGAAGTCCTGAAGAGTGTACCTGCATCGTTCAAGAAACAAGCTGGCCTGGTAGCTGGCCACCAAGCGCCTCCACTCAAAGTTTCTCAAATTTGGCGATACATATCGCATGCTGATAGCAAAATATGAACATAGCGTGCAAGATCTATGGCGCTACGTTTCGTAACTTGTGTCTAATTCCGCTTAACCCGGGGCTAGGGGCCGTATGAACCCATGTACTTCAAGATCCTCATGGTACTCATATGAACAGTCACAATTAAAGCGTGACTGAGATACATCATTCTTTAGATGACGACTTCACAACGAATATTATGGATTAAGAATACTGATCAGCGATACGGATTTGATATTTTTGGAACATCATGATGTCTTGCCGGCATCATTGAAAACTGTTGACCGCTTCTCTCTTGCAGGAAACAAGCCTATGTTTATGTATACTATGATTGTCTTTTTGAATTTGGTGCTAATGCTGTTGTGTGGAATATGGAATAGGTCTTTGGATTATGGACGCGGATATTCTCTAATGGACGACGGCTGAATTATGAATGACGGACTAGACGCTTGTAATTACAACGGATGAAACAGAATCCTAACATGACTTGGAATGATAAAGGCAAACTACTGGTACAGAATCAGGTGGTCCGCGGTACCCACATGACGGATTTAGTGAATGACCTGGTGCGTCAACGCAGGTCGCACACGAATCCTCGAGGATGGGAGGTCTTCGTTCAAGGCTTGAAAGACATGCACCTACCACAGGAATTGGTGGGGAACTCCCAGCGCTGGGCCTGGATGCAGCGGACCCAGCAATCGCCGAGTGGCCCACTACCTTCTTGGGAAGCCGAGTGGGAACCGGAGTCACCCCCCAAAACACCACCACCACAACGGGCACCTTCTTTTCACGCCTTTAAAAAACCACCCTTGATCAAGACACCCCACATCTCCAGAGCCGTGACACGTAGCAAGTCACCGCGACGAACACGACGCCGGACACAACCGCCCAAGGCCTGGAACACCTATTATAACCAACAGCAGCAGCAGGACAGCTCAGTCGCCATGTTTTACCTCACCCTACCCAGTAACAGTTCGCTGGATATGTTTCCTGACAACACCTTGGCCAAGTACGTGACCCAGTTATCGCAACCGTTGCATTTACCTGGACGATGGGAATGTGGCCTCGTGGATATCCAATACCCTTACTCGTTGTACAACGTGCGAGTCAATGAAGTGTGGTACGAGGTGACCTACGAAGGAAAGGACACCCGACTCACCCTCCCCGAAGGCCAATACGATACTCCCAAGGGGTTCATGCAGGGGCTGACAAGACTGTTGCATTATAAGGCTCTACGGGAGGTCACGAATGTTTCAAAACTCATAAAAACCTTTCTATTCAAGAATCACGTGGACTTCGATTACAACGCACACAACGACAAGGCACAGATCATCCTCACCGCCAACGTGAGTGTCATACTGAGTCCTATCCTACAGCAAATGCTGGGTCTCACTCACTCGACCTACACGGGTCCATCCGAGGACCATGGCCAGATCCCGATGGATATGAAGTCGGGTATGTACGGACTCTACGTCTACTCGGACGTGGTCGACAGCCACATTGTGGGCGATATCAACACACCTCTGTTACGGGTGGTCCCCATTAAAAAGACGTATGGAGATCAAGTTACCCACAGTTTCCCCCACATGCTCTACCTACCCGTACGACAAACCGACATCAACACTATCACGATGAATATAAGAGATGACACGGGACGACCGGTGGCATTCGAACGAGGAAAAGTGGTGCTGACATTTTCTGCAAGCACGTGCTCCCCACTTTGTATAATGAAGGTGCCTTACGAGTGCGATGCACGCAGCTATATGGACTATTATGCCCAACAAGCCGGAGGTGGCCTTCCGGTCTTTAGTGGTGCACGCATGCAACGAGGACATGGGCTGGGAAACATACTCGGGAGCACCGTCAAAACGTTCCTGCCCTTGGTGGCGCGTGGGGTGAAAGCAATCGGCAAACAAGCGGTACGCAGTGGACTGCAAGTCGCCGGTGATGGCTTGGGGGGTACGGCACCCAAAGAAGCCTGGAAACGGCGGGCCAAAGAAGCAGGAGGCGTCTTGGTCGCCAAAGCACAACGCACCGTAGGGAATAAAAGACCTGCACCACCGAGACCACGCACCAGTCGACGACCGACCCAGCGACGACGCACATCGAATTACAAGCGTCTAGTCCGTCATTCATAATCCAGCCGTCGTCCAGTAGAGAATATCCGCGTCCATAATCCAAAGACCTATTCCATATTCCATATAACAGTATTAGTACCAAATTCAAAAAGACAATCATAGTATACATAAACATTGGCTTGTTTCCTGCAAGAGAGAAGCGGTCAACAGTTTTCAATGATGCCGGCAAGACATCATGATGTTCCAAAAATATCAAATCCGTATCGCTGATCAGTATTCTTAATCCATAATATTCGTTGTAAAGTCGTCATCTAAAGAATGATGTATCTTTTCTTAAACATGTCATTAATCCACGCAGAGTCCTGCCCCTCCACCAACAGTGAATTTGATTTGTGGACCGTCCCGCCCACACAGACCAGTGCCGAACAAGTATTATGGGTGAGCATCTCCCGCTCTCCAGCATCAACGAAACAGGGCCCATCGAGTTCACCATCAGTAATGCGGATACGGCCTATGTGGATTTAGCCCATACATACTTGTATGTGAAAGCCAAATTCGTTAATGGGGATGGCTCCAGAATCGTCGACCAAGCAACGGTGGGCCCGACGAATCTCTGGCTGCACTATATGTTTCAACAGGTGGATATATTTCTCAGCGACAAACTCATCAGTGACTCGACCAACACGTACCCCTATCAAACCTACATCGAGACGCTGTTGTCGTATGGACGAGAGGCTAAAAAATCTCAGCTGACAGCAGCTTTATTCTACCAGGACACAGCCGAGCACATGGGCGCAGAGAACGACAATGCGGGATATAACAAACGGAAGGCTTTCACCGCGAACGGCATCTCGGTGGATCTCATGGGTCGACTGCACGCAGACATTTTCATGCAAGACCGGTACCTCTTGAACAAGATCCCCATCAAAATCCGACTGATACGGGCGCCTCCGACCTTCGCCTTGATGGCCACTAACGTAGAGGGGCATGCAGCTGACTATAAGATTGTCATCCAAGACGCAGTCCTGTATGTTCGAAAAGTGAAACCGAATCCAGCCGTTCAATTGGGACACCTCAAAGCCTTGGAAACAAAACCATCCCAGTACCCTATCCGACGTGTGCAAACCAAAGTGTTCTCTGTGTCTGCTGAAAATATGAGCGCCAACAAAGAAAACCTGTTCCTGGGGGAACTACCCAAGCGATTGATCTTGGCCTGTGTGGAAATACCAGTTTCAGCGGAGCCTATCTAGAGAACCCGTTTGACTTTAAACATTTCGGCATCAATTTTGTGGCCCTGCATGTGGATGGACAACAGGTCCCAGCCACGGCCTTAACTCCGAACCTTGGGCGCGCGAATTTCATTCGTGCCTATCAGAGCCTGTTTACAGCCACCGGTCAAATCAACCAGGACGAAGGGAATATGATCAGTCGGGAGGACTACGCGAACGGATACACGTTGTTCTGTTTCGATCTGACCCCCACCTTAGAGAACGACAATCAGTTGGCCCTCGCCAAGCAAGGCAATTTACAGTTGGAAATCCACTTTGCACGAGCCCTCCGGAGCACCGTCAATGTGATCTGCTACGCCGAGTTTGACAACATCATTGGTTGTTCTCACGTTGTTGTTGTTACCGAATAAAAAAAAAAGAGATCTCACCAAAAAAACCCTGTCTTGTGTGTTTTCTATATGAGCATAATGCATGAAGGCTATACCGGACATGTGGAGATTCGGTCAAACTGGCCTCGAACACCGTTGAGAAAGTAGCCAATCAGTGGCCTAGGATGGGGCCAAATGTAACCCATCAATGTCCAGAAAATAATGCAAGAGCACTGCAGTAAAATGGAGAGCCAAAGAAATCAGCCCACAGACCAAGCACATGTTTTGGTCTAGGTTAAGAGCGGGCACTCCAGCATTTGACGAGGAGTTACAAGTTACAAGAGCCACAGGTGGAGTGAAGTGAGGTTCGAGGTGCAGGGAAAGACCAGGAAGACGGCGTGCGAAGATTCGTCCAACACCTATATATTAAGTTTATTACTATAAGTGCCATGGTTTCATGATTTTTTTTCGTGCCAATACGGTTCTGGGAAAAACTGAGGGTTCCCCACTGGCCATTTAACATGGGCATAGTGCTGGCGATATTGTCGGGGTCCCTGTGCATTCCATGGGTGCTTCGGGAGGGCGGATAAAGGCTATCTATTGGCCCGGAGCGGGCCGAACATTGCCGAAAGGGAGACCTTTGACCTTTTGACCTGGATGTGAATTTTGACCTTTTGACCCGAAATCCACCCGCGCACTTCCGGTGATGCCGCGCAGGCGTGCGGCCGGATAACCCGCGCGCGCTGCGACCGGGCCGGGCCGGGCTGGGGAAACCCGGATGTTGAAGAGGTCCCGGATGTTGAAAAGTTCCCGGATGTTGAAGAGATCCCGGATGTTCTAGTACATGCATTCCATACGTCTATGGTCTAAGGAAAAATTAGAACTCTTCTATGTTCGGAGGTCGGAGGTCATTCTGAAAACCGGAAGTGACGTCACACACTTGCGCAGACCCACCAAACTACGTGACCTGCGCAGCAAAATGTTGAAAACGAACGACACACTAGTCCAGGCGGATGCTCCCTTACGTATGCTTCACATTGATACCTCACTCGACTCCATCGGACCATTAGTGGCCCACCTAGACCCAAAACGTCTATTTCCACACCCTTTCCCAGCAATTCCCTGTCTGCGCATGCGCAGAATGTTGACAACGAACGATCCACTAGTCCAATTGGATGCTCCTTCACGAATGCTTCACATTGATACCTCACTCGACTCCATCGGACCATTAGTGGCCCATCTACACCCCAAAACGTCTATTTCCACACCCTTTTCCCACAATGCTTCACATTGATACCTCACTCGACTCCACCGGACCATTAGTGGCCCACTTCGACCCCAAAACGTCTATTTCCATACACTTTTTCTACTGGTCATGCGCAGAATGACGTCAGTTGCACGTCACACCCATCCCGTTGGATACTCCCTCGCGTATGCTTCATATTGGTACCTCACTCGACCCAATCGGTCGACTAGCGCTCCCTACAGGTTGCCGAACATTCTCACGAAAACCCACGTATTTGGGACTACTTTCGGTACGCGGAGGCAGACCGCATCACCGCCAGACCGCATCACCGCGCAGGAATACACCCCCAGGTCACGCCCCATTCAACCAGACCGGAAGTGACGTCATACCTGCGCAGAACACTCCTGCGCGCACCTCCACAAAACCTCCACAAGTGACGTCAGACCATTTTTTCGCGCATGCGCACTGAACCCAATGAGCCTCGAAATCCCCTTTGTATACTACTCAGGTACACAGTTATGCAGGGTACTTAAAGAGAAAGTGTATATTGCCGCAGTTATGCAGTTATACTGGAAAAATCATACATGCTGAATCGCCGGTCTTACGAAGTTATGCTGAGAAAAAACAAAACAAGAAAGAGGCTAATAAAAACAAGTGGCAGCTACCAAAGGAAATATCGTTTCAGTTATAGATAGCATTCCTAAGTTTGTAGGTTTAAGCAGATACCTGCAGCTAGTGTTTCATGGATTAACTGTTCATTCAATCTCTCTGCATAGCTCACTGACTCCATTACATTTCTCGGTTTAACAGATACAGTAAGGTACCAATTATTACAGACTCTTACAGAGTTATGCATTGAGTTATTCAGTTATGCTGAACAAAGAGGAATGGTCCATAGTCTGAGTTATGCTGTTAAGGAAAGTGCGGTCTATAACTGGAGTTAGGCAGTTACTCTGACAATAATTGAAGTCTCTGACAAAGAAAAACACTAAGGTTCTGCCAAAGTTACGCAGTTACGCTGAGCAAAAATAAATGGTCCATCGCCGAAGTTACGCAGTTTTCCTGTCCGAAAGAGAGGTCTATAGCTGGAGTTACGCAGTTAAGCTGAGAAAAAGGGAAAGGGTTTGATGAAGTAATTCAGTTACGCCGAGAAAATGGGATATCCTCCGAAGTTACGCAGTTACGCCAACCAAAAAATAAAAGATCCATCACCGAAGTTACGCTCTCAGGAAAAGAGGATTACACTTGGAGTTACAGAGTTATGCAGTTATGTTAAGAAAAAGGGGAGGGGCCTGACGATGTTATGCAGTTAGACTGAGCAAAAATAAATGGACCCATCACGGAAGCTACGCAGCTACATTGTACGCTGTTCAGAAAAAGAGAGAGCAAACTGTGCTGGAGTTATATGCAGTTACGATGTCAAAAAAAGAGTGGACACATTTAGCTGGAGTTACGTAAGTACGCTGGGAAAAAGAGAAAGGGCCTGACGAAGTTACGCAGTTACGCTGAACAAAAATATATGATCCATCGCCGAAGTTACGCAGTTACACTGTCCGAAAGAGAGGTATATAGCTGTAGTTACGCAGTTAAGCTGCTAGAAAAAGAGAGAGCAAATTTTGCTGGAGTTACGCAGTTTGGCTGAGAAAAGGGAAAGGGTCTGACAAGTTACGCTGAGCAAATATAAAAGGTCCATAGCCGAAGTTACGCAGTTACACTGTCCGAAAGAGAGGTATATAGCTGTAGTTACGCAGTTAAGCTGCCAGAAAAAGAGAGAGCAAATTTTGCTGGAGTTACGCAGTTTGGCTGAGAAAAAGGGAAAGGGTCTGACAAGTTACGCTGAGCAAATATAAAAGGTCCATAGCCGAAGTTACGCAGTTGCGCTGTCCGAAAGAGAGGTCTATAACGGGAGTTACGCAGTTTCGCTGTCAAAAAAAGAGAGGGCTGTAGATGGAGTTACGCAGTTACGCTGAGAAAAAGAAAAAGGGTTTGATGAAGTTATGCAGCTATGCTGAGAAAAGAGGAAATTCGCCGAAGTTACGCAGTTACGCTGACTAAAAATAAAGGGTCCTTCAATGAAGTTATGCAGTTACGCTGTCCGAAAGAGAGATCTATAGATGATGTTACGCAGTTACGCTCTCAGAAAAAGAGGGGGCTATAACTAGAGTTACGCTAAGTAAAAGAGAAAAGGTCTGAAGAAGTTATGCAGTTACCCTGAGCAAAACTAAATGGTCCATCGCCGAAGTTACGCAGTTACGCTGCCCGGAAGAGAGGTCTATAGCTGGAGTTACGCAGTTACGCTGTCCGAAAAAGAGAGGACTATACCTGGAGTTATGCGGTTACACTGAGATCAAGAGAAATGGATTGATGAAGTCACGTAGTTACGCTGAGAAAAGGGGAAATTCGACGAAGTTACGCAGACCAAAAATAAATGGTCCATCACCGAAGTTACGCAGTTACGCTGTTCAAAAGACAGGCCTATAGATGGAGTTACACAGTTACGCTGTCAGAAAAAGAGAGAGCTCTAGCTGGAGTTACGCAGTTACGCTGGGAAAAAAGGAAGTTTATAGCTGGAGTTACGCAGTAACACAGAGCAAAAGAGAAAGGGTCTGACGAAGGTACGCAGTTACGTTAAGCAAAAATTCATGGTCCATTGTCGAAGTTATGCAATTACTCTGTTCAAAAGAGAGGTTTGTAGCTGAAGTTACGCAGTTAGGCTGAGAAAAAGAGAAAGGATCTGACGAAGTTACACTGAGCAAAAATAAATGGTCCATCGCCGAAGTTACGCTGTCAGAAACAGAGATCTATGGTTCATCACTGGAGTTAGGCAGTTACGCTGACGGTCCTGCTTGGTGCTGCATTACTATGGTCTGGTAATTGTGGGCCTGTCCGGTATTGCTTGGCGAGGAATTGGTACTCCCTCCTCAGTATCCCCCCCCCCCCCCTGCATTCATGGACAGAAGGAGTCAGGGATGGACGGACTGTGACATACATACGGACGTTTCAGACCGGCTCTTTAAATAGTATAGATTAACAACATACTAACTTCCTTATGGAGAACCGCTTACTACTAGGTGTCGAATCTGACGACAGCTCCACTTGATATTCGCTGAAATCGCAATCCTTGCTTTAGAACAGCGACCCCTGGTGGCAAAGTGCAGAAAGTATGGCGTCATCATGTAGGCCATACTTTGATTAGTGGATATGTCAAAGATTTAGTCATACATGATGTGTGATATATTTTTTCCTCAAATAATTACTGGTCCCCAGTTGTGACAATAAGCATCAACATGTTCGCTACCACTTGTTTGAGTGACAGAGTCGCCTGCTATTGTCTATTGGGTTTTTTTTCTTTTGTTTGTTTGTTTGTTTGTTTTTTATTTTTTTTGAGAAATGTGCATGTTTCACCAAAATCGGGGAAAATAAATGCAAGATTCAAATTGGCTTGAAACTTATGAGTTACCATCTCCCAAATTTTGGGACAGTGGACCAGTGAGTCTGTGTTGAAACTCATTTATACACACCTTAAGCTTGAATCAAGCATTGGAAAGTGCATACAAAGTTTGAAATATATGCATTAAGGCAGTGTGACGTCACTGGACCTAGATATGATTGCAACAGACCACCGTAGAATACCATGCTTTATTTGCAGTTTACTCTGTGTAATAAAATCGTAAAAAATTGCAATAAATATTTTCCCACACTGTTTGCAATGGTCTTTCATTTGATGGAAACTTTACTTGAGGGTTTACGACCACTTTAAACTGAGGTAAAATCCGTCAGTCCCCCACTTGCACTATAATTGAACTTAACCCTTATACGGTACTATCTGCCTCTGCCTCTGCCCCTACAATAGCAGGGGTAGGAGCATTGACGCGTGGCTTCCTGCCTGATTTGCGGTTCATTAATCAGCTCGCTTATCACTGTAGCCTAGGAAATATTTTAAATCGATGGACTATTTTTGACCTGAAGTTGCCAAACTTGTCAAAATGTTAGCGTAATTGTGCTTTCTGGAATAGTAAAATAAACTGATCCATATTTTCCGTATTTACTCCAGTTATCATCGATTAAAAATACTTCCTGAGCTATTAGAGATAGGGAAGCGACGTACGCGAATAACAAACCGCAAATCATCAAAACAGCGAGCCACGCGTCAATGCACATGTCGCGGCAGATAGCATTTAATTATAGTGCAAGTGGGGGATTCTATATAGGGGTTAAACCATTTTAAGAAATATAATTTTTTTTTTTTAGCTTGTTGTGACTTCAATCTTGGTACCCGACACCTAGCTTCCCACTAATACATCACTCACAAAAATTTGATTTTCAATGATTTCCTGATTTTATTAAACCAATGGCCTTGACCTTCGGCCTTTCAACCTCTGATAGGTTCGTTTTGTTTGCCATAAGCGTGAGATACATATATTCCTGAAGTTTGATCACAATTTACATCTTTGAACTGGATCAATAGCACAGACAACATTTAAAATGATTTCCTGTTTGAGCGCCATTGTGACTTTGACTTTTGACCTGGTTGAACCTTTGACAAATTCAATTCTGACATATCGTCTCTCACTGTTGTATCCACTCAAAACAATTCATTTGAATTTCGATGATTCCCTGATTCTTGGGCTAAATTGACCTTGACCTTTGACCGTATACCTCAATTTGTTTTGGGATACATCATATTCCCTCATATATCCATTAGCCAAAACATGAGCTATTTTCTATAAATTCTGAATTTAGGCCATAGTGACCTTGACCTTTGACATTATGACCTCAAATTTGGTACGCCACATCTGCTTGACGCCATAATCATCCTGGTGAGAATTTGGGAAAATTCGGTCAATTTGTTGAAAAGTTGAGCAACTAAATAACGAAAATCGGGAGAAGAAGGATAAGGAAAATGGTGCATTCCATATAGGACTTCGCCAACTATAGATGACGTAGTCCAAAAATGTCCTAAATTAGACAAAATTCATGAAAGAAGCAACTATCCCCCCCACCAGATCCACCCCTCATTTTCTGAGCCTATTAATGGTTAGGCATATCGACATGATATTTTGTTGTTATTTTTTGTAAACGAAAAGTGAAGAAAAAAAAACTAAAACGTTTTCATCTGCCGCGAGAGTGGGCATTTGTATAGATTAACTGGAATCCAAGTGAAGGCCAATTTCCACTAGTTAAACCCTGGACAATGGCAGTGGGCGGTGCTTGAACTTTGGATCGTCATTCCGAGCGCTTCCCTATGTCTTTAACCCAGAATATATTTTATTCGATGATAACTGGTATATTTTCTACCCGAGGTTGCCAGGGTTATCATAAATGTAAGTTTGTTGGTTCTTTCTTGGAATGGTGGAAATATTTTATCCATATTATCATATTTACACCAGTTTTCAATAGTTATCAACAGAAACCCGCTCCATGTTATAAACATAGGGGAGAGAATACGGTGGCCCACGTAATGTGCATCAGTGTCGCCGATACCAGGGCAGGACAGCATTGTCCAAGGATTAATGTAGGAAGCTGCCATTATTGGCGAATAATAGTGATGGTTTTTTGTAAACGAAATGCACAGATAAAAAAATACACCGTTTTTGGCTGCCACGAGGGTGGGCTTTTCCGAATGCTGTTATCGCCGCTTTTTGGATACTTTACCTGCTTGGTAACAAACATATTCTCATTTAACAGGCCTGAAGCTCTGAGACCACGAAACCTTTGTTGTATAGGGAAACAACTCGTCAGAAACTTGACTTGGCTCATAGCCCGATGAATCAGCGCCTGACAATTCATATAGACTAAGTGACCCCAGTTTGTGGAGTATGTGGCAAGAAGTGGCAGCTATTCTTCTACGGCGAACAGTTTGGAAGGGGTTTGGTGATATAGGGTGAACCCATCCTTGTTTACTTTGTTCATTCACTGTTAAATACATGCAGCATATCTGTATATTATAATAATAATTCTTGTTTGGACTGCGTCAGTTATAGCCGGCGAAGTCCTATAAAATACATATTCTCCTCCTCTTTCTCCTCACGATTTTCGTTATTTAGTTCCTTTACTTTTTAACAAATTGACCAATTCATCTAAAATTCATCTCACCAGGCTAACTAAGGGGTTAGACAAATGTCGCGTTTCAAACAATTGAGATCTGTAGTTCATAGGTCACGGTCACTGTAGCATAAACTTGAAAATTGCAATATTTTGCGAGTGGATATATATGGGGAAGACGGAGTATCCGAAAACAAAATTGAGATCAAAGGTCAATCATAAATTTGGTAAAATCAGGAATAATCGAAATTCAAATGATCTTTCTGAGTGGATACAACAGAGACGATATGCTAGGTATTGAAATTGTCAAAGGTCAAGGTCACATCCCCCCCACCCCACTCCAACGAAAAAAAAAAACACCAGAAATTGTTCGAAACGTTAGCTGTGCTCGTACTGCAGTCCAAGAATGTGGATTCTGATCAAACTTTGAATAACTCACGCTCATGGCAAACAAGAAACCTACTGAGGTCAAAGGTCGAGGCCAATGGGGATAATAATCCCGAAACCATATAAATAACATTTCTGTGAGTGGATGCACTAGTGGGAATCGATGTGTCGTGTATCAAGCTGGAGGTCAAAGAGTTCAATGTTCGAGGTTACGGTCCATCAGCAACTCACTGAAACCTGAAAGACTCATAGATTTCGTTTTAACGATGTATGACATAGTGCCGATTAATTTCGTCTTGCCAGTTTCTCTACCGGTTGGAAGAAGCTGTCAGAGATATGAAGAAAAGAGAACAGTAGTAAGTAACAGAAGGACATGTAAGTCGTATCTCATACTAAAATATTTATTTTTGTCCAGCTGTATATAACAATGCATATAAAAGTCATTGTTTATCACAATGGCAATTGACGTGTTTGCCGTACCGTGGTATAGTTGTGTTCCCTCATGCATGCAACAATACGTGCGAACTGATGCAGATTCCGCGATCATGATACGAGATTATAGTACACTAAATTAGGTCCAAGTCAAGATTTTGTCCGTTTTAATTAGTCGTCTACTTTGGAGCTTGTCAAAATCAATAGTTAGCTGTGCATAATTTTTTTTTTTTTTTTTTGCATCGTATATAACAAAAGTGAACTGTTCAAAATGACTACCATTACTTCGTGTTATTGATGATATATCACGCTTGAAATAACTTCTCTCCATATAAAACTCCATAATAGTTGTTTCATGTAGGCCTACTCTGGCTGAATTACATGGGCGATATCATAATATATTGGCGTTCACTCGGACAAAGATCAATAAAGCCTTATACGGTCATAGAGGTGTGTGCGGTTTAACATTCGGCAATTTGACTGACCGTCTCACTGACCGCCTACTCAATACGAACTCAATGACCTTTGGCCGCTTGACTACCAATACATTGTGTAAGTCAACCTATATAAACGAGCCGTTGTGCGTGAAACAACCAGATTGGTATATTATTAATATCACAGAGTAATGGTGTTCAATTTGTAGAGTTCAGTTTGTTATGCACGTTGCAAAAAAAGACACACACAAAACAAAAACAAAACAAAATCACACAAAAAAAAATTATGCGGAGCTTACATTTTGATTCTTGTTAAGCTCCAAAGTAGAGGACAAAAAAAGATCTGAGACAGCTACATGTCGCATTATATATACTACATCACGTTTATAGAATTCATATTTCTTGTTCCAATATGTGATAGCAAGGCTTTCTCGATACCTGTACGCCTGAAACACTTGAAGTAGCTAGGAATTATCATTAATCATCGTCAGTAAGCTCTGCAAAAAATGAAATCACCAAGCAATTCGTCCTTGTTGTAAGATGTACCGATACACACTTTAAAAAAAGCTCACTCAAGTTGAGTGACTTCCACTCATTATCACTCATGCTGCTTAATAATGCATGGTGTCATTTAAAATGACTTTCACTGGTGTAATTTGACAATCAAAATCAAATTAAACTCATTCCACACAAAATCGGCAATTGTTCTTCCTCAATTTTAGTCAACTATTGAGACAGTGTACATTGTACATGACGTGGGATTTATTTATACCACATCCATTCTTTCGACAGTACATTAACACGTGTCAAAAACCTCTGCATGATCTCTACATCTTTTTTAAAGTGTATTAATCCGGTTTCTTAATGGCCATACGTGCATGTTGTGGACAAAATTTGTCAACGTCATGCCATGCGTTTAACTGGAACATGATTAATCACTGAAGTCGCAGTGGGTTTCTAACTATATCCTCTTATCTCTCAATTAATTAACAGGCAACAGAGCAGGGTTTCATGATCCGTCTTTTCTGTTTTTGCTAGAATACAGGTTTTACAAGCCGAAGAGGATGTTAGAAGTAATGCTCTTTTCAACCGTTTCCAAAGTACGCCAGAAGCAAAAAAAATTAAATTTGAATATATGTACGCCAGAAGCAATAAAAATTAAATTTGAATATATTTTTAGTTCAACTCAGCTGAAGATATAGTGAGCGTTTACAATTTTGAAGATTAATGTAAGATTAAACTTTAAATGTCAGCTTCTCAAATCACAAGTATACATTCTGAAGAGAAATATTTTATTGATATAGCCTAACCTCGCTCAAATGGAATTTCATGCATCACTCCAACGTAATACATTGTCTGTATGAGACATCGTTAACGTGTTACATCCTAAATGTATAAATAGATATATTTGATTGCATGTCACATACATCTAATTACAAATAATACGACAATTACAGGAATTATGTGGTTTAAATTAAACAGCTTATGTAATATCGTCGATGGTCTGTAATAATTGCAGGTCTAAGTTGATTTTCAATGTGAAAACCGATCCTTATAAAAATTGACAATTAAAGTGACACACGTCCCTGTCGACCATCCACCTGCTTATGCCAGCTGAAGATGCTTCGTGAGATATATCAAGTACACCTAAATACTCTCTAAAAACTTGAGTGAAATTTCACTCAAGTAAGAGTGATATAATTGATCCCACTCAAGGACTTGAATGAAACATTTCACTCAAGTTGAGTGAAATAAACTTCACTCAACTCGAGTGAAATAAACTTCACTCACCTTGAGTGATTTATCAACTCAAACTTGAGTGATGTATCAACTCAAACTTGAGTGATAGATGAACTAAAACTTGAGTGATAGATCAACTCAAACTTGAGCGATTTATCAACTCAAACTTGAGTGATTTACCAACTCAAACTTGAGTGATTTATCAACTCAAACTTGAGTGATAGATCAACTCAAACTTGAGCGATTTATCAACTCAAACTTGAGCGATTTATTAACTCAAACTTGAGTGATAGATCAACTCAAACTTTTGACTAAACTTGAGCGGGATCAATTTCCACTCTTACTTGAGTGAACTTTCCACGTAAGTTTTTTAGAGAGTAAGTTTCGCTTGTTCAGCCCATCCTTAATCCTCGGCTTCCAAAACGTGTTTTATCGCTTGAGATTTGTCCAATCTCTGCATGTTTCTAGTTTTTCTATTTCTTGGGGTTTCTCTGAAGGATGACGCCCGATACTTTGATAGTATAAGTACAAGCATCCGTCTCACCCGGAAGTCAATTGTCTATGCATCAATCCCAAGTGCTATACATTCTAGCAATAAATAGCTATAAGTACCTAATTGATATTTAGTCATACATTAGCTGTAGATTGTGTATGCATAAATAATTCCTGCGTAATATACGCAAACAGCATACTTGTCGAATATGACGCCTGGATAGATACATACATACATATTAACACATGTTGAGGGCATTGCGAGAGCCAAAATATCATAAGAACTTTTATGTCTGTATGTTGACCAACCAAGACATCATTACTCAAAGGTGAACTGAGAATTCTTATATTCTCGTTTGGTTTTATTTGAAGTATTTTGTCTCCTTATCCGCTCGCTCATCTGCCCTTGTTTGACGTTAGTTTGTGACGTCAAACCAGGCCACCTGGACGTTCAGTCTTCGTGCGGCTGGTCTGACGTGACGTCACAACTAGGGAAAGATAAACAATGACGGTTTTCAAATCCGAATTTAACAGGGTTAGGGGTACCAGCTTTTTCAAAGCTTTTAACGAATAAACGGAGGAAAGTAGATAGATATTTCTATCGTTAATCAGCTGAATAAAATATAAAAATGAGATTCTAAAAACCTTTAAACATGTGAGTATGGTTCTATCTACACTCATTTATATCTAATCTATAATTCAACAGATATTTCCCGTTCCTTATTGTAACTAAGCGTTTCTTTTCCCCTCCAGTGCCATGAACACGTCGACACTGAAACAATGGTCATTTCATTTGTTCATAAAAAAAATGAATTGAAAAAGTTGTTTCAATAACAATAACAGCATTTATCATTATTGGATCGCATAAGAATATTATCATGGGGACGTTTCTAGTACTTGGCAGTGGTTTGTGTTCTATTCGATGGACTCTTCATTTTGTTGGACTGTTCGTTTTGGTGGACTGTTCGTTTTGGTGGACTGTTCGTTTTGGCGGACTGTTCGTTTTGGCGGACTATTTATTTTGGTAAAGAATGACTCTGAGCAGTTGAACATTTCAGTTATTCACAAATGGTCACTGAAATGATGTCTTTCATGAGATCATGTAATATCGGACACGAATAATTCAAACTACCGTAATCCAATTTAAATAGCCACTTCTCTACGAAGAAAAAATATCACTCAAATATACTGATCATAAAACTGACCAATCACATTTGCCCTTTGACAATACATGCACTTTTCAAATGGTTATTACCATTTTCTCCAGCCATGCACTGGTCAAAAATGACAGTTTTTATTGTTCCTTGGTATGTTTTTGAGACGTTCGTGTTGCGTTTCACGATCTTCGGTAAAAAGGCGGTCAGTAAATGTCTTCATTGGCTTGATCTTAAGAAATCCGTTGGCCGCGCCCTCGTTATTCTGAAAGCGAGATAACGGTTGGTTCGGAATGGTGTTTAGCGCCCTCTGCTGGGCTGTAAGTCAGCGATGTATGCCATTGATATCCAGTGTTATTCATGAAGATGGGAATAAGACCACAGACGGCCATCTTTTGCGCCTCACAGACACAAATCACTTCCACATGAACACGCTGGGAGGTATTATTTGGTCCAGTAACTCAATTTATAAATGCTAATAGCACCCAATCTTTCATATATAAGACTGTATATCCTACACGAAGTGAAGGTCACGAAAAGCTACATTGTGTAACATTGTATAACAAACCATATCATCAGATAATCAGAACGGTATTTGGCACATTTATTCACAAAGTGTCCACGCATGGTTTATCTTTGCTGGTTAGTCTGTGTTGAAGGAGACCTCGCCAAACTGGTCGAGGGTGTCCAAAACCTGAGTTTGGTCTTTCTGCTCAAAGTTAAACAGGGCCGAGAACTCTTCCTGGTTGTACGAGGGAAGTTCAACGGGATTCGCCAAGGTTTCCTTCAAGGCCTTATGTTGTTTGAAGATGTGTTCAACATCATCGAGTTGTTGGGCTTGAATCAGTTGGTTTCTCGACGACTGCATCTGATCTTGGTGGCGCCTGATGATCTCTAATTTCTCTGCTAGAACTTCTCTCTTCCGCCCAATCTCTCGTTCACAAATGCTGACCAGATCTTGCTCGCGTTGATTGGCCGCCGTATGAAACTTTTCGAATGTTGCGTGAATGTCGTTCACCATTTCGGTTTCGGCGGTGTTCAGATTTTCTATTGCTGTTTCTACGGCAGCGCGAGCTTCAAGAACGGTGTTGGCCTCGCTGGCGATCTTACCAAGGGTATCGTCGATCTCCGGTGAATATTTATTCAAAGCCTCTGTTATATTTAGGACGCTGTGCTCATCCTGAAGCTGGTGATCGCCCGTCGTACATTCTGAACAGATTGGGACGACGCAAGTATCGCAAAAGAAGTTCAGAGGCTGTGTCGAGTGTTTGGGACAGAACGAGACGACACAAAACTCCGCTTCCCGAACAAAATCTAGCAACGTGAGAACTGTGATATCCTTCGGGAGTTTAAGTATATCAGACTCGGAAATAATGGCAGATTCTCGACACGTTGGGCACTGGATCTTAACCGCAGTCGGCATATGCGAGCGATATGCCGACGTCAAGTTGGAGCGGAACTCGCACTCCACACGGAACATCTCCAAGAGACAGCACTGGCAGAAGGTATGATGACAGGACAATATTTTGGGGATCTTCTCGACCGTGTCGTATTGATCACGACAGACGACACACTTCAGGAATGTTTCCTCAAAGCGTTCCTCATCCAAGATCACTCTTCTCGTCAGATCAATTTTATCCCCGTATTTTTTCTTCTCGTCCTTCGCATCTAATTCTGCAAAATGAGAAAAAATAATTTAAAACATGTTTTATTAACTCATTAACTTTTTTCAATTAATTTTGCAGTGCGCTAACACTATAGATTAAAATCAGAAGCACCAGTATAATTAAAGCTGTTGTGTTTAGGTTTTTTATTTTTCAGAATACCGCAATGAAAGATGTGGTTATTAGAAGATTTGAAATCAGAAACACCGTTTCCTCAACATATATGAACAAACCAGCTTCTACTTTTCGACTAACTTTAATTGTACACGTACACAATCTCAGGCAAAAGGCTTTTGTTTGTGAGAAATCATCTCCTGTTTTTTTATTCTTATTTTTATTGCATACACATTTACACAACTGTCCTACGACTTTTTCTTTCGATAATTGACGCAGAAATTATTTTTTGGAAGACGGCTAAATATTTAATGTTGGAACTGACGCTCAAAAAGATCATCTAAAAAAGTCATAGTAAGGCCGCCTAAAAGATTTCAATGAAGAACCCCCTAAAAGAGTTCTTTTCAGCGTGTCTTGCAACATTAGAACCAGTTGTTCCACAGATTAGTTTAACATAAACTGAGATAAGTGTAATTCCGAAGATATATAAATATATAGACTCACGTACCACCATAACTTCAATCTTCGGAGTTACATTTATCTTAGTTTGCAACCTTAGTATGGTATTATAAAGAACTCTTTCACAGTCTTAAAGGGTTCATAAATAACTTATAATGATTTTCCTAATGCCTCGAGACCCTGGGTAACATTTACTGGGATTAAAAAGAACCATTTAGCCCTCTGAAAGGTTTTTTCATAGAATAATACTTTTATCCTTTAGATGGTTCTTTATTCAACCTTCAGAGAGTTCTTTATAGAACCTCGAGCAGAGAGAAGAATGTGTGTGCTGATGGTATCGCTAATTGGAGTTAACTGTTATACGCAATAGGTCGTTTGGTTATTAATCGCGGAAATTCTTTTATGGACGACGGTAGAATATTGAATGTCGGATCTGACGCTTGCTGCTATGATTGAACTGGAAACAAAAAATGGATGTCGGTTTGGATCAAATAATATCAATGAGTGGAGATCCCCCCCCCTCCCCCCACAGCTATCTACTGTTATTCAGTATTTTACTGTTCTACTGATTTTATTTACTCTTGTACTCTGCCATATCTGGTGTTCGTACAATAAAATCTTGAATCTTGAATCTTGAATCTACTTACCGATGATGATTGGACTTTCGGGCTCCTCGGGAATCGAGTCGTGGATGGTTGACACGGTCTCGTTGGCGATGAAACTGGTCATCCTGCCAGCTGAACGCGTGGTCACTGAAGAGCCGTTCGGCCCGGATGAGTTGCTGTTAGTGAACATAGCATTGGCCTCCATAACGCTGATTCCTACCGTGGAATACATGGTAAGACAGACTGGTCATCTAATGTCCGGCAAGACCTCTTTTGGTGTCAAATCTGAAGTGAAATATTGAAATTGTTATACAGATATTTGCATAGGATGTGACATAGTGCTAAAACAGAAAAAGATCAGCAAAGTACGAAAATATAGCCCATTCCTGGTATTCGAAATCAACAACACTGCTTACCAACACTCGTCTCATTTCAAAAGTAGGGGTTTCACAATATGTACTCCACAATAAATGGAATACTCTATAAAAAAGTAAAAGGCTTCACGACATAAGCTTATCAAATATCTCAGATGGTGAAGATTAAATTCCTTTCTTATGTGACATTATTGTAATATCATACCTGTGTTTGAATGTCACATGAGGTACTATCCCCTAACGTTTACAAGACCTTCCTAATTGTGCTGATAAATCACCTCTTGGGGGAATAAGAGATATATTGTTATCTCCACATCGACTTTTAATTGGCCCATCCTTCTAGAGACGCCGAAAATTGACGCGCTTTGTGTGTTCTAATAGCTCTAATGAATTTAGTAACGGTCATGTTACCATGTTGAATATAAACAAAAATAATCTGAGATATTAATATATATTTTAACCAGAAAAAGTACATACATAACAATAAGAAGACCTCGCCCAAGGGGCATGTTAACGTATTTAGAAGATATAATCATTTGTGTTACTATGTATATCGTTGTAGAGAGACAAGACATCAGCACTCAACATGACTGATGATGTACATTTCTTTATAAGAGCGTGCGAGACAAGAAAAAATAATCGAATAATATATAACGTGTAGTTCCAGACATTCAAAAGTTCATAACGTTACGGGAAACCGGCATGTTGTCTTTCTGGCCAATCCAGTTTGAATTAGGACAGAACTCCCTTTGTGAGTAGCTATTTAAGTATGTGATATGTCATTCAGCATCAACTTTTTTTGAGCCCAACCCTAACCACATCACATCTACACAGAGTTCACAGTCACCTGGCTTCTCTGCAATGCAACTGTCTGATACAACCGTCTGATGTCTAATGACAGAACCCTGCTTCAGGCAAAACGTCTACACGGCTCATGTGTATCATATTTAATATCTCGAACATTTACATTTTTCTTTGCTTACATGGTTTTCAAAAATAGAACAATGGCACTCGACTGAGGCTGTCCATACAGAAAACACGATATGTTCTTCAATGAACTATTGATCTGTTAACATTGCTCATTGGTTGATATGAATTTTTCAAATATATTGGCAAATGCTTTGCAGTCCAACTGCAGAATTCAACCAGTCAGCGACTTTTCGAATTAGTCCATGAGTATATCCCTTATTGAGGGTTTGATGCCTTTCCAGTGACCATTGTTTTCCAATACGACAGAGCGATGAAAGAATATTCAACCAATACCTATGGAGATTTCAAAAGCCCGTATTCAAAAAATCTCATAGTTCCGTCGCTAGTCAAGTATTCTACTAACTGAACTTGCGGTCAAGTTTTTGTTTAACACGGTGGAACAAGAGAGTTGCATTCTGCCTTGTTCAAACATTACTCGAGCAAACAAGTCCTATGGTATTATCGAATCCGACCTCATCTCCAACTTTTACATGACAGTTTGTGTAAAGTGGCACTTGTGAAAATCCTTGACATATATGGTAAATGGATTGCCGATGTGGTTCGTTAATGCTTAAGTCAACACGACGCAAAGGGGACACGGATATATATATAGGCCTTAGGCCAATTCCTGAATTATAAACGAAAGGTTCATTCGAGATACATGTGCATAGAGTGACGTCATGGCAAGACAACTGAATAGGTAAGACAGCCAAATGGACATCATAACTGGGCGGACATCACAACTGACAGGACTAGATAACTGAATGAACAAAACAACTGGACAGACAAGACAACTGAACGGAAAGCACAAGTGAACGAACAGGATATAGGTGGATTAAAGGGTCAAACAAAAACACCTGATGTAAATGAAAGGGTCAAACAGAAACACCCAAGGTGGATTGCTTCAACATCCGATGTGGATTAACAACAGTTGAACACAAAGGGGACACGCACATATAATATTATATGTGGTATTTTATTCAACATCACCCTGATTTTTTAATCCAATCCTGACCACATTGCATGGAGTGACCTCTTGACAAGACAACCGAATAGCCAATTACATGGAAATTGCAACTAAACGGACAGGACAATACGTTGTTCGTTCAGAACAGGACAACTAGAGAGACAAGACAACTGAACGGACAGGACAACTGAATAGACAAGATAATTGAACGAACAAGGCAACTGGACAGACGAGACAGTGAACATGAGATTGGCCCTTTGGCTTCAAGAGCCAAAACGAAGATACCCACGATGGATTATAGGGTCAAATAGAAACACCCGATGTGAATTAAAGGGTCAAACAGAAACACCTGATGAGGATTAACGGGCCAAACAGAAACATGTTATGTAGATGAACAGGGCCAAACAGAAACATCTGATGAGAATTAACGGGTCAAACAGGAACACCGGATGTGGATTAAAGGGCTAAACGGAAGACACTTAGTAAGGATCGAATGGTCAAGCAGAAAACACATCATCATTAGTTGTCTTCTGTTTGGCCACTCGAGCTTCATCACGTGACGTCTGTTCGGCTACTCGAGCTTCGTCACGTGTCGTCTGTTCGGGCGCTCGAGCTTCGTCACGCGTCGTCTGTTCGGCCACTCTAGCTTCGTCACGTGCCGTCTATTTGGCCACTCGAGCTATTTCACGTGTCGTCTGTTTGATCACTCGAGCTTCTTCATGTATCGTCTGTTTGGTCACTCGAGCTTCATCACGTGTCGTCTGTTTGGACATTCGAGCTTCTCCACATGTTGTCTATTTGGCGACTCGAGCTTCATCACGTGCCGTCTATTTGGCCACTCGAGCTTCTTCACGTGTCGTCTGTTTGATCACTCGAGCTTCTTCACGTGTCGTCTGTTTGATCACTCGAGCTTCATCACGTGTCGTCTGTTCGGCCACTCGAGCTTCTTCATGAGTCGTCTGTTTGGCCACTCGAGCTTCTTGACGTGTCGTCTGTTTGGCCACTCGAGCTTCATCACGTGTCGTCTGTTTGGCCACTCGAGCTTCATCACGTGTCGTCTGTTTGACCACTCGAGCTTCATCACGTGTAGTCTGTTTGGCCAATCGAGCTTCATCACTGTAGTCTATTTGATTCATCAATTCTCATTTGGAAAATGATTTTCCTTTTCGTGAGGGTCAAGCACGACTCGATTCAAGCATGTCGTCTGGTCTCGCCGACTCTGACCTTTTCTCTCGCCTTTATATGTCGTTTTGTGTAAAAGTGGCACTCATGAAAATCCCCGGTCATATATAACAATATAATAGCAGTTGTCGTTGGCTTATACCTATGTCAATACGACTGTCAAACACAAAGGAGGGTTTATACCAGCGAAATACCATCACATAGCCTGAACCACAATCTGAAGAGAGTTCTTGATAGGTATACCCTACTTGAAACGCATATACGGTTAACATATATCACGAGTTTAGGAAGGAATTCGGGAGTCTTTTTAGGTTACATGCATATAAATATATCTAGAAAACGATAAGCTTTTAATATTCAACACGAGTAGCTATATTACATATCCCATAACAATAGATTTATAACCTTCAGGATTATGCCGAATGGAGTAATACGTATATTAAAATGTACTGAGATAATAGCCTTAGGATTTCTCGGTATGTGAATCTACACGCAGAGAACAATAAATGTCACAGCAGTACAATATGGGGCATGTATATGGGAACTTCGATAGTGTGTATGTGAATAATTGTACTGCCTGACATTAGTAAACGGAAATTCCTGAGTTATTCATACATAGAGAAAAAACAGAACGTATAAGGTACGGCGAGGACATGCTGCTGATCTTCATTTATATTTGGAGCATATCCTAACCCCAAAGTAATAACCACAACAATAAACAATTCTATTGGGAGAACCTCGGGATGAGGTAGACATACCTGTGTTTAATAAGTTTATACCTCTTCTATGTTTGCTTGTCTTTGTTCTTGTGAGGAACGGTTTAGGACCTGCCGGCAGTTGTTTAACTTATAAGATAGGCAGGTGAAACGTTATGGGCAGTAAACGGAGAGGGGAAGGCGCGAGCTTTCAGCAGTTGTTCCTTTCAGGATAGCATAAAGGTGGAATGCATACGAAATATATGATTTAACAGGAGACCTCTGTTCTCTTTTGGTCATTACCAAACCGTGCCAAACATTTATCATCACCAAAGAGCAAAATCGTAACACCATGATACCATGTTCACCACTCCTTTGATACTCAACCCAATGAGGAAATGGGGAATGGGAAGCTTGCCCAATAAGACCAGAAGATAAACCGAGATAGCTAGTTCTGTGAGTTGATTGGTTAAATGGACCCAAATCGACAAACAGGAATATGATTGGATAGATGGTATATTTCACAATTTCCCCATTGGTCTCATTTTTGCAATTCGCGATTTTCTGTGGACCTGAACCCAAACAATTCGGAGAAAGGTATGAAATATATTTAAAAACATATCATGTGAAGAAAACACAAATTACATTTCTCTCACTGGAGGCAACATGGAGATGGCGTGTCGGAAGTCATCGGAGCGGATAAATCTGCACATGCCCCTCAGGCTACTTGTTCAGGCATAGAGTTACCCATGGAACAATTCTGGAGGTTTTAGCTTTAAAAAGTCGTACTCAGTCACCACACGAGATTACTGGTCCGAATCCAAGAGTTGGCTTACATCCAAGTTCAAAGTATCAATTATTTTGAACTGATACTTGAACAATACAGATGATGTATAACTAAATTGTATTTTGGAGATTTTACTACTAATTAGCTGAAGAGTTAATGTAAGAGTAATTATCGAGTTGAAATTATACAGGTTTCAGTTTAAAAATTGATGACAATCTAAAAGTGTCTATTGTAACACAAATACAGCACAGGACAGCAGTCAGAAACCGGACAGCAGTGAGAACATCATACTCTGTGCATGAGTCGGTCACCGTTCATGACAATGTCTTAAAATTTGGATGGATAAATCGATCGTGTTAATTATTTTACTGTAATGTTATCTCTGTTTATTTTATTTTTTTGTTCCTTCGCTTGTTTGTCCACCTTATGACCACATGAATTTTGGTCGAAATGTCATGAAAATTCGTTAGGGCAGTATTGGAGTCACTGTGTGTAACCTAAAAAACAAGTTCAAAAAGGACGCATGACGTGGACCGAAATTGGTCAAGAGGAGGAAATCAAACAGGACATCGAAAGAATATTGAAAAGCGAGAAATTGTTTGCTCGGAAGGTCGAAAAACTTCGTCAGTATGGCTATGGGATCCTGGAGAATGATTTAGCAGTAAAAATATTTCACGAAGGCATTTAGGGCTCACTGGATCACTTGGGAGATAGGACCCTACATTTACATACTGTAACATGTACAAGTTTTTCTGTCGTCGTTAAAACAAAAAAGACCACAATGGCATCCGAGGTCGATTCCCCCAACATTATGAGATATAAAAAATGGGGATCTCCGTCCAAATGTTGGCTAGTTACGCTATAGTTAGTTTAATGAACCGTTCTGGATTTCAGTTTTGATAAGTTCTTCAGGGGTATGCACCTGAATATGCACGGGCATAAAGTTTATTAAAGTGAACTAAAGTTCGGGTGCACGTTTCCTTATTTAAATGTAAATGGATCAACAATATATTTGAATGTTTGCGCCGTTAACCGTGGGTAGAAAAATGTATCTCGTATATAATGTGTTAAGTAGGACAAGTCTGAATGCCAGGGTTCCTCACTTAGCCGAGCCTGTGATGACTCATCTATACCTTTTATATACATGTACCATCAATGGCATCCATAACTAGGTAAATATTTGTTAAACTTCATACATAGGCTTATACACTGTGTAATGTTATTACATTGAGCTTTCACCCTGCGCGTCGGAATGTTGAACTTCAATGTTGCATTCAACGCCTAACCTTGAATGTCCAACAGGTCTTTTGACGACGCAGACCGGTCTCATCTTGTCTGTGATAAACTGACCTTATATGCATACTGAACTGAACAAGACCTAGTTTCGAAATCCTGGGAATGGTTGGCCTCTGATGGTTCCCCAAGGCGCAAACTAATGAAAGCATACAAAAATGATTGTATGCCACATCATCTGAATTGTTAACAGGTTATAGTGTTATTATATTAATAAAAATAATTATAATAATTATCAAAATAATGTTCTACATCATTTCATTCAGCCGCGAACCACCACGTCCAAATGTATTACATTATTATTTCTACCGGTGGGTAAGGAATGAATGTTCCATGAATCAGTGTCTCTTATCATATGTTTCTCTTTAGGAATATATGACTCACCTGAGTTGCAAATCAGAAATAACTATTCAGCTGGGTTAAAGACAGGACCCTAAAGATGTATTTCTACCTGACAACCTTTCCTTTTTCACCGGTAATTTCCTAGCTACAAGTCCAATCTAAATTATCTGTATTGTCGAGATTACTTTTTAATATATTCGGACTCCTTTTAATTCCTAGGAATTGATCAAATATTCTATAAAGCAAGCTTTGGTGAATGTACGCTATCTGGTCTCCGAGCTAAGGAAGCAAGATAATTCTCAGATCTAATTCTCAGGGAGACGTTCTGAGGACATGTAGCCTAATCACTACAGCATATGGAAAGATTAAAAAAATACATATATATATCACCCATTAGTGTCAGTTACAACACACATAAGGGAAGTGGGAAGAGGTGCCGACATACTGACAGAGCCACATGACTTCACAGCATAGTCTTCCGGTTAACCTATTCTAAAGCACATACCAAGAATCTAACGATTCTTGATATGTGTTGTATCTCAGGTACGCTTTTATTGTACCTGTTCATGTGGCAACTTGGATGATATGATCACACGGCCCCTAGCACCGGCATAAGCGGTATTAGATACAAATCTAGAGAGCTATGATGGAAATGCTCTGACAACTCGTATATTGGTAATTGGTGAGCTGTTTCGCTGTGACAACTCGTACACTGGGATTGGTGAGCTGTATCGTCGTCAGATGAAAATGACGGCATTTAACACAAAAGACTAGTCTGTAAGGCCCGATGTCGACCCAGCATCAACTTCCCACAAATGCCAACATATATCAAAGACCAAAAGGTCTGTACAGGGGGCGGGCCTCGGGGACGAAACGTCCACCAGCAGAATCTCGCCATATACAGCTAAAAATTACAACACATATAAGGGAAGTGACAGAATCTGTAATAATATAAGCTGGTGGAATGAATGTCAACTAGCAAAAAATACCCAAGATTTTCACAAATGTGCTTCAGAGTTCCTGCTTTAAACCACTTCATATCCTTACGTTGTTCCTGTTCAGGATTCTAGAATACAATTGTGACAACACACGTACGGTTTGGGAGATGTATGAAGCAGGAACTCTAGAGCATAGACTATATAAAAAGTGATATTTGCCATACATTTTTGTAGGAGGAACCTCCATTTGAGCGGCCTTCCAAGCATTTCCAACTACATCAAATATATGGTAAATATAACTATATGGCAGACTTTTCAGAAGCGTGTATCATTGCATTCCCGCTAGAACGAATCTACAAAACAACATCCTGTGTATACTAACAATGGCATATTATCATGTGACAATGAATTCGTACACACTGAAAGTGGGTGGAACGCGGTCTGCTATGCAAGATGATCAAAGTTTCGCATAAACATAGGCTAGTTTCCGGCAAGACAGAAGCGGATAACAGTATTCAATGATGCCGGCGAGACATAATGAAGTTTCAAAAATATCAAATCCGTATCGCTGATCAGTATTCTTAATCCATATGATTTTCATTGTAAAGTCGTTTTCTAAAGAATGATATATCTCAGTCGCGCTTTGATTGTGACTGTTCACGTGAACACCATGAGGATCTTGAAGTGCATGGGTTCATACGGCCCCTAGCCCCATCAACTTTTAGTCTCATTTGAGTGAAATATGTCTCAGGTATTTTAGAGAGAAATTTGCGTATGACAGCTGAAGAAAGCAGCAATGTGACAACGTTTGACAGCTATAGCTGTCATCTGTTTATAAACAGAGAAAGGATTGTGTTAAATGCATGCGAGATATTTTACAGATGCCCCCAAAGGTAAGTTTTCTAACAGCAGAATATGGCAGCAGAAACTCCTGTTTTATAAGTTTCATAGCCAAAGGGAGGGAAGGTATTTGTGACATCTAGTTGAGCTTCTTGTGGTTATGGTGTGTATAAAGTGACAAACTGTACAGCGTATCAATCGAGCTGTGTAATCAGCGGTTCTGTAGTTTGAGTTGAAATGCTCTAATCGCCCGTCAATTTGAATCCCTGTGCGACATTTCAGCCATACCTTTGACATTTTATCTAGACTTGTCTCACGCCTGGAGAAAATACAGGCGACCACATGTTACATGTTTCTTTGTGCAAACATACAGACGAACGAACGTACCTTAAATGGGAAATAGTTATAAAACTCAATCCATCATCTTTCTTGACTGAGTGAATATAGCAAATTATTGATCAGCGTGTAGACATGTTGTTCATTATCTGGATAAATCGATATTTAATTAACTATCATCAATTTTCTTAAAGAAACAAATGACATGCGAGTCGATATGAGATTGTAACTGATTGCTGAAGTGGATGTTTCTACTTCACATATATGTATCTTACCTTGTATATATCTGTATTATATTATCATAGCGACACATCGGTCTGATAGCTTGTGGTCATTTAGAAAACGAAGTGTTGGAATAAACATATAAATATACAAGAAATCACGTGATATCTCAGGGGTATATATTATTTCAATATATTTTTGATCCTGATGATAAGAATATATGTGTCATATTCACGTGTCCCCTGATATCATTTGCTGAGATCATATCTTTATCTAAGGGAATAAAACATATCCAGGAACTAGAGTATCCCAAACTACAGACACGTCACATATTGGTGGAAAACCAATGTGCCGAATCCCTCACCCCACGCATATTGTGAAACATTTCCTGTATCCCCCATTTTGTTCTCGTTCATTAAACATCATTCAAAGATGAGGCAGTGGAAATGATGTACATCCGGCTGTCCCTATTACGATGTGATTAACACAAAATACAAATGGAAAATTACTCATCCGGGATTAAATTTAATCCACAGAAAAATTGATTGAAATACCTTTATTTTCTATATGATATTCTGGCACCATTCCAAATCCCAGTAGTGATGTCAATTTAGGTAACTAAGATAATTAAAATAATTCAATTCCGAGACCTATGATTTAATGACCTTAAATTAAAATCCTCGAATTAAAATATAATAGTCGGACCACTTACCTTGTCGGTATTTACGATATGTGTTCTTGGAATGAAAAGCTGTACTTGTCTTTTCAACCCGATACACAGCTGTCGTTAGAGTGGATATAAACGGTGAACCAATTCAAATGTGACCTGAATGTCGAAAGCGCACAACCTACGGTGAAAGCACTGACGATGTTTAAAAGCAGGTTGGTTGAAGCTTTATTTGCATTTAACGACTCAAAAAGGAAAGAGATGATTGGATCCACGTGTTTTTGCCCTTTAACCTTTGTAAGGTAGGAGTATTGACACAGCCTGCTCGCTGGAGCGTGTGACCAGCCAAAAGCTATGAACTATATAGAATATGGATCTTGATAGAGGGCATATTTAGACGGTATATATTGTTAATATTTACCCCGCCAGTTGAATTTATATATCCGTACAGAGGCGAGTCAGGTGTAAGACATAAGGTCACTGGAGCACAAATCATGCGAGAAGAATACTGAAATTCTAGAACAATGCATGCACAACTATGTGAAGGTAATCCCCATGCTATTAATGATTTGTTGTATCGCAGTCGAGATATTTCAATGATTAGTAATCCAATTAATTCACCCGCGTATAAAGTAGTACACGTGAGGACATGTTTTTAAGTTCTATACAGTTGTTAATTCCACTACCATATTTTCCAAACCAATGCTTTTTTTTATATAAAATATTATTATGAAAAAGGTATCTGTATACATTTGATGATATATTCGCGGTGGGCAAAATGTACAACAAAGCAATCAGGTATACATGTTTTCATGAATATAGAGCTATGCCACACATGTTTTCATAACACTGTCTATGTATGTAGTCAACTATGCCAACACAGCAAAGAAATGCCTTTTACCTTTTAGCAGGTGAAGATATACGATGTCATTGAAACAGGTGGAAAACATATATGGGCTATATATCAGGAGGATATGGACCTCCGACAATTGTCAATACTAATTATAATGCAAGAGCACGTGCTGCAAATAGACCAGTGAATACGGTACTGGAAGGGTATACAGTGGACAGTCTACTTCTCAGGAAAGATAAAATTTGAAGAAGACACCGTAAAATGTCGAGTGTTGCACTTCGGCCTTTAAGGTAAAGAGATGACCTTTATTTCGTGCAATCCTTAATTACATTGCGCAAATCCTTGACAACACACCTCTTCATGTCACTTACCTGTAATTTACAGAGGAGGATGGGCTCCAGCAGGTCACAGTTCTAAGACACCAAGCCCTGGTACGATCGTCCGAGGATGGTGGATGTATCCGAAATCTGCTTCAGCCGATAATTTGAATGGATAAATAAATCTAGTCCCTTAAACCTCTCAGGGGCCGTCCCTCTATCGGACCGTTAACATACAGGCTATCCCAACGGCAGTCAGCTGTCTCGGTCGACTACCTGGAGCTACCTCGACACACACCACCAGTAACACCGAGTGACTCACAGGAGTGCACCTCCAAAACGATACCTATTATCCCGTTTGCCTGTGGGCAGGCCCCTAACACAATAGAACAGGTTCGGCGGGGTAGGAGCTTAACGGTTAAGTTGAATAAAGCCACGTGACGAAAATCAAACTACAAAAAGTATTAGTTCACATATGATTCGTACAATGTAGCAAACTAAATTACATGTCAAGGACTTCATCTCCATATATTCACATATAATGAGTCACAAGTTTCCCTGAAATATGAAGCAGGTCTGTGCACAGAATTGACCATATGTACATGTATCGGTAGTATAGGGTAACGGTTGTCGACAACGACATTGTTATTTCATGAGTGCGTATGACATTACTGATATGAAAGCCGGTTACAATATGCTAGTACGGTATTGTGAGATCAACGCGATTCGTACACACTTTGGAAATGCAAGGATTATCACCCAATGTTCAAGCAAATCTGTTCAAACGCAAGGACCAGTTTGATACTTGATAAGGATTTGATTGGAACAGAATGTCATAGTCTGCATATGCTGTTTCTGGAAGGTAATGTTCCAGAGGAACATGAACATGGCGTATACAAATGTCACATAGTAGCATTTTCTGGATCATGTGTGAAATGTGACGAATTTAATGAACGTCACAAGACAATATTGGCGCGCCAAGCGCCTCCACTCAAAGTTTCTTAAATCTATCACTGCGTGAAATGGTCAAGTTTCCAATTCCGGAAACCCGCCGGAAACCTATTGGGAACTGTAGCGACACAGTTTAACCATTTCACGTGTTGTATCGATAGATATTACACTCCGATAGAAGAATACTAGCTGTAGACTTCCATTGGTTATACCAGCTGATGTTAGGGCTTGTGCGCTGGGTATAACTCAGGGGGTAATTCTCAGACGATTCCAGATTTCGACCTAGTGTTGCGCTAGGATTTCATGACTCGGAGACAATTTAAAGTTGTAGAATACGACGTGGAATTTATTCTTCTCCAAAGCTGGCCAAGCTGGAACGAACAAGCTGCTGAGGAAACCTCTCTGTAATATCGTCTGTATCGATGGTGAAATAGATATACACGTCGGAGTCGTCATGGTAATATGACTAAAGATGCAACAGTATCAAATCAATTGACATTAATTTACAAGGTTATCTTAAGTGCAGCAGTGCTGCTTATTCGTAGTTTGGCCAAAGATGAAAAGCCTCGTACTGGTGTTGAGGTACGGACCCGAACACAGTATCACGAAGTGACCAGTGGCCATTATAGCTAGACACAACACTTGTACTTAAAGTTAATTGAGCGTTAAGTGGTCAAGACTTGAGACGGCAAGCAGGAATCATGGCACATGGTAAGACAGACTCTCGTTCTGGTCTGGCACCGCTTATGTCCTCCCCCCCCCCCACCCCCCAAAATTACTAGTGTACTGTGCAATTTCTGTGAGACGAACGATATAGAAAGTCAAAAATAAACCAATTAAATGAATTTCAATAAATGCCAATGTACAGTGGTTAGAGCAATGTTAATAAAATATAGATGTAAATCTTCAAAACACATCTGATATTTCACAGAGCGTAGCTGTAAGATCTTTGAAGTAACTTTTCGTAACTTGTGTCTCATTCCACTTAACCCGGAACTAGGGATCGTATGAATCCCATGTACTTCAGGATCTTCATGGCGTTTCATATGAACAGCCGCAATCAAGGCGTGACTGAGATACATCATTCATATGGATGCAAGAATACTGATTCACGATATGGACTTTATATTTGGAACACCATGATGTCGAAAATTTAGTCAATGTTTATGTATACTATGATTTGTTTTATTTGGTTGCAAATTCTGTTATACAAATTCGGTATTTCTATTATGAACGAGAGATTTCCTTATTGGACGACGGTTGAATATTGAATGGCGGACTAGACGCCTGTATTGTCATTTTAATTCTCCCGAATATATCTTTCTTCAACTTGCCGAAATTCTCGGTAGGGTAAAACATGGTGTCGTCGTGCGTTCTGTGAAGTAGTAGATCAATATGGAACTAATAATGAGGGTTGATGCTTGTCGATGCGGTTATTTTGAAGAAAAACATACTGCTAAATTCATATCTATGTATCTGGTGGCCTTGTCGTGATCGAACAAGTGTTATTCTATATTTGCCATTTTTCGCGATGTTTTGAAGTTTAACTTTCGTTTGTTCGCTTTTTCTACTCACGTCCCTCTCCTGATCGACATCGAATGCATACGAACAAACTCCCATATTTCGCGAATACACATAATGTGTCCTGAATTCAGCAACACCTCTTCAGTTTCTTTTAAAATAAAATACACTTTATTTAGCGGAAGTTCCATTATAAGGGTGAGGGTGCAGGTGTCAACGCAAAAAGTTGCAACGGCACAATTAACGACAACGATAACTGTAACGGCAATGACTGTTGAGGAGTTTGATGTTCGGCTTTAATGGTGTAATTGCCTTATTTAGATAGGTTTTATTGCGGAGATTAGTCTCGTAAAGTAACATAACAGCCTATTTTACTGTCTTGGTATTATTTTTATTACATTTCGCGTGGCCTTTGTTTCTGATTCGCATCGACGTGGGTGCAGCCACGATCCACACTCGATCCTGAGACGTCCTAACAGCAGACACCTGAACAAACTGGGTCCGTGTTTCTAATCGGGGGAAAAGTCGCTCTGTAAAATCTCACGGCAGTAAGTTTTGAAAGGGAATTGTTTTAAATTATCTCGGTCACATGAAGGATTGGTTCCCAAGTTCTTCAACTGAGACTTGCTCAATTCAAGATGGGCAAGATTCGAAACTGAGCGGTGAACAAAACGAGCGTTCTCGAAATTTGTTCGATGATTCGGTGAAATGACGATGTCATTGTGTTCTTGAATATTTTCAGTTGAACTGCTAAAATCATCTAGGTTGGAAATGGATTGACTGGATTTTCTCTTGTGCGAATTACCGACACGACCATCCTTACATTTCTATGAAGTTGAGTGACGTTGAGCCTACGAGCTCATTTCCGCTCAACTATACACGTCACTCAGTGGTGCATTGGCGGCGCCCAGAGACATCGTGGCGAGAAACAAATCTTCAATATTTTGATATTTCGCTTGTTATTATGACATTCTCAATACGAATTATATACACCTTGAACATAAGGTAAGTACTCCTTTAACTTCGATGTACCAAGATTCAGGACGTTTGCCACCGTTGTCGGAAACTTTGGGTTGATAGACTCCGCCAGGGACTCATGAAGAAGTGAAATATTATAGTATCACAATAATGTTATTTCTTACATGAATAATGTTATCTGATTCTCCTGAATTGGAAAATAGGAGCACATATCATGACTGCTGGGGGTCATAAATGTCATTAAAAACACTACAAAAATGGATCCGTGTCTGAGTACCTTGCTAGTATAAACAAGTGAGAAATGACTACATTGTAGTCAAAACCTGCGGCAGTGGCAATAATACAGTGAAAGGCATATCAGCGGAGGTAGTGGTAATTGTAGAAAAAAAGCGCCATCTGCCAGTGTTTTCATGCCAAGGGAAGTAATTTTCAACTTCTAACCCACAAATGTAGGAATTGCGTAATAGGTCTGATACTATATATATAGCTAAATCAATCAGTCCGAGTTTATGACATTTTTCTAGTACTATATTTACCATACACAAAGGCAGTTTGTACTGTGATCATTTAGTCTATATATATATATTCACTTTCCCCGTGCAAGCGGGTGGTTGGGTGGGTTCAGGTTCCTGTTGCTTCAATGCATTTTGCTGAGAAGCAACACGAACTTGATAATGTGATGTCTAGCACTGTGGTATCACTTGTCTTTATTGCATCATGTCTTGTGCGCTGTCCTCAGTGTTTTATAGGGTGGATGCAAGGTGTCTGGTTCCATGCTGCTTCAAAGATTTCTTCTTTGAAGTAGCAGGAACACAACTGGGCTGAGTGGTGCTTAGTTGGTTCGTCGTGATATAGCTGAAATATTGTTAAAAGCGGCGTTAAATTCTATTCACTCACTCACTCACTCACTTTCCTCGTTCAAAATCCAACAATTTTGACTGGTCCGTGCCGTCCATACCGAATTGAAAGACGACGGCACAATGATCGCTTTGGCAAAGTCTTGGTACAAGTATCGTGTATGTCAAGTTTCAAAACATTCGGTTCAGCCGTTGCTTTTTGCAAATCAAAAAGGCTTTCAAATATTTGGAAATCCAAATAAATTTCAAGGATCTAGTCATAGCGCGAAAATCTAAGCTCTTCAATCTACCTTCTCGCTTACTTTGCCGAGCAAAATGGAAAATTTATATTTCCTTCAAAGTTAATTTTCAATGAATTTAGTATCACGTCTATCACTTTGATCTGTGAAACTATGGAATGGGGTTGAAGGCTTTATCGAACTGTCCAAGAGGCATAATGACACTTTTCACTATTCAAATTGAGGCCTGTGACCGTCTTGATATTCGATTAGAATAATTAATTAAGTTTCTGCATTTACGTGTGTTATCATCTGCAAACTAAATTCCTTGACACTATTTTCCATGCAGCAAGTCAATACCAAGACATGGTTTGTTCCTTCTATATAACTGATTAACTATTTCATTCTTAGGAAATATCATTTCATCTGGCATGTTCGGCCAAGCCTTTTCGAAGGTTGCTAATTTTATTAATTTAAAAAAAAAATAAAATTCTGCAAATAAGAAACATTTCTAATCAGTATCTATGGATATCTCCCTATACTCAATTCCCGAATATGTTTGTCACTAGGTCATTCCGAAGGTGATTTAAATGCGAAATTCCAGGACTACTTCACTAAACAAGGTATGGGTGTAAGAAAATGATGTCGAATTCTCGTTATTATCTTTCAAAATTATTGCATTCACGAAAATGACTGTGAAGTTAAAGTCATTATGAAAGGTATCTAAGTATCAAAATCAAACTAAAAAACCCCTTCAAGAAATCAAGGCCCTAGCTTTTGACAACGAGGTCAAATAGATCGCTTTTATGGTCAGTATCTGCTAATATTTGACGTAATTCCATCCGTAAAACTGATTGACAAAATAACGTAAATTGTGAGGTGTAGAACCAGTAAATTCTAGCAGAAATGGGCTCTGACTTGAGAGAATGTTGTCAAATGCAATATGTTTCTGCCCACTGTCTGCTGATACACATAAGTATTGGATTTACGGGAGTGATTAATGCTAATCTAAAGGGATTCTGAGTGCCGAAGAGGACGGGGACATCAATACCAGCGAAGCAAGGCCCTGGCTTGCGAGAATGAGGATAGAGCGGCTGTATTCCGAAAGAGGATCATTCAAGATAGCTATGTGCCAAATTTCATGCTTGTAACCGAAAGTGCACAATATAACTGAACAACTATGATGAATTGTTCGCGCACAGGGTTGTCTAACTCATTAAATACTAAATATTCATTTCTGTATTATAAAACCAGTTGCGCATAAAGTCACTTTTGAGTATTATCAATGAGTCGGTATAGCTACGACAGTAAGTGCAAATCCAGGGATTGGAGGATCATTGTTTCGATTCCCAGTGAGGGTTAAATAATTCTTCCTTTCTTGGGGGGTAAAGTTGAACATCATAACAAATTGTCATTTCTATAAGTTAAACATCTTTATTCCGCCAAAGTTGGTGAGTTGTTCCCTTACTTCTGAAACGTAATTGTTGCGTTTGTTTTTATGATGCATGATCTACAATTTGATACCAAGTATTATTCAATGTAAATCATAATGACATGCAATGCGTTACTTGTCTACTTCTTCCCCAATTTGTGAATTATCTAGATTGGGTAGATAAAATGATTACTGTGAGACCGGAGGTTGAGAAGAAAAGTGTGGCAGAGATCACACTCTCTTAGCGCATGCGTATTTCAAAAAGTCACAAGAACAAGAACAACAACAACAACAACAACGCGAGCCTCCCGTAAACCTGCGTGCCGCAGGTAATAACAGACGTGTTTATATCCTTCGGTTAGCTGGTCTAAATTCTCCTATCTCGTTTGACTTCCATCAGAAGATGATCGACCACAGGGTATCGAAGTACCCATAAATAGTTAGATTCAGACATACAATAACACCATCCATTGGTAATAACTACAAGGTTACCCATTACTAAGTATATGTTAGGCGCTCTCGGCAGAATCAGATCCTCGAATTTGGGCCGCCGTTTGTCGTAACGGTGGTTAGTTATCTGTGGCTCTACATAACCATCGATTCCTCGTAATTTATCTATTCGTATTCTTTTTCCTCTACCTGTGGGTCCCGCGACTTTAATCGTGAATGGATGGAGTTAGGGTTTCTCAGCTTAGGCTATGTGTAGTTTTCATCTATTTTGTGTATCATTAAATATACGTACTATATCACTGTATGCCTCTAAATGCCTGCGTAAATTAAACGGACCGAAAATCGCTTTTTAACATACGCGACATGTGTGATTATTATCTATATTTCTTACTCTCTCATGACTGAAGACTAATGCCCGTTCATACTCTTTATATAAGATATCCCTCGCGCTCCCGAGAGCTCCGCAAAGCTTTGGAGAGATCCATCCGAAGAGACGTATAACTGTATACATTGTAAACATATACAACTCAAATACACACCTAAACTACACCTCATATATTCCTCAACACCTAAACTACACCTCATATATTCCTCAATCACAATGGCTATCTGAAGATACGAGGGTCTTGTCCGCCATTCAATATTCAGTCGTCGTCTGTTAAAGAATTTCCGCGTTCATAATCCAAAATTTCCGCGTTCATAATCCAAATATATAATAGCATTAGCACAAAATTAAGAGAATAAATCACAGTATACAGGCTAATTTCCTGAAATATCAAATCCGTATCGCTGATCAGTATTCTTAATCCAAATGTTTTTCTTTGTGAGGTCGTTATCTAGAGTATGATGTATCTCAGTCATGCTTTGATTGTGACTGTTCATATGAACACTATGAGGACCTTGAAATACATATATTCATACGGCCCGTAGCTCCGGGTCAAGCGGAATTAGACACAAGTTACGAAACGTACCGCCTTAGATCTTGCACGCTTCGCTCGTAGTTTGCTATCAGCATGCGATGTATCACCAAATTTGAGAAACTTCCAGTTGAGGCGTTTGATGATATTTCCTGTTTCATGAGCTTCTACAATAAGGTCATCCTCACAGGTATGCACCTCAAGTACACCTCAAAGTAATAAGGAATTATATTGGCTTGGTCTACAAAAATGGTGATTGTCTTGAATGTTACTGTGAATCTATCATCAACATGAATTTTTAGTTACAATTGAAGTGAAAATAGAATGGAGAAATATTGGTGTAACAGTTTCAACTGAGAAAATAGTGTTATTCTTTCTGTATTCTACGACACTAATGCCTATTGGAGCACTTTGAATCAGTTGGCTGATACAGAATGTTTCTGGAACCATTCCCTCTTAATGCGAATTCACTGCGAAGCTATCTCATTCAAACGCTTACTGGAAGTTTTCATCGGCGAACTGATTCCTGGAATTAGTGATCAGGCTTTCTCGCTCTCCACATTATTTAGTTATCTGGCTTTCTCAATCTCCACATCAATTAGCGATCAGACTTTCTCGCACTCCACATTAATTAGAGATCAGGCTTTTTCACACTCCACATTAATTAGTGATCAGACTATTAATTAGTGATCAGGCTTTCTCAAATCCCTCATTAATAAGTGATCAGGCTTTTCTCACACCCCAAATTGATTAGTGATCGGGCTTTCTCGCACTCCACATTAATTAGTGATCAGACTTTCTCACTTTATACATTAATTTTTGATGATACTTTCTCACTCTCCACATTATTGACGATCAGGCTTTCTCTCTCTCAACAATAATTAATGATCAGGATTTCTCGCTCTCCACATTAATTAGTTTCAGACTTTCTCACACTCCATATTATTTAGTGATCAGGCTTTCTAACACCCACGTTAATTAGTGATCAAGCTTTCTCACAACCCACTTCAATTAGTGTTCAGGCTTTCTCACACTCCAAACTAGTTAGTGATCAGACTTTCTCACTCTATACATGAATTTGTGATGAGGCTTTCCCACTCTCCACATTAGTTCCAGACTTTCTCACACTCCACATTATTTAGTGATCCGCCTTTCTAACACCCCCCATTAATTAGTGATCGGGCTTTCTCCCGCTACACAATAGTTTGTGATGAGGCTTTCTCATTCTCCACAGCAATTAGTGACCAGGCTTCTAACTCTTTACATTAATTTGTGATAAGGATTTCTCACTCTCCACATTAATGAGAGATCAAGATTTCTCCCTCTCCAAATTACGCTGGATTGCTGTTGATACTTGATCCGTTGTTATACCAAAAGGTGAAATGTAAAGGTTCAACTATTTTCTATTTTTATGTTCTCAATGGGTTAGTGAAAGTTGAAACTATCAGCCTATTTGCTCCTTTGATTTTAAGTCTCATAAGCGCTATAGAAAAGTGCTCCCAAGTTGGTATCTCAAGCCCGGTCGATTTCAGAAATAAAATCCTCATCGCTTTTCTGCCGATGTTTGACGCTGGTTTGTGACGTCATATCAGACCACCTGGCCGGACATCTCTAGAGGGCGCTGTGATTAGCGAAATAAAGCATTTTATTCTATTCGTTCAAGAGGCTGGTCTGAAGTGACGTCAGAGGTGATATTTTTTGCTTTGTATTGTTTATGTGAACTCGCAATTTTTCGGCAATAAGTCACCATTGACGGCGATGTAAACGATGTAAACAAAATATAAAGTTGTTTTATAACAACTGTTCAACAATCAAGGGACACAGTTGTATAAGTGACTCTTTATTACCGCTTGAAGTGATTACATTTGAGCATACGTGGATGAAGTTGTGGGAGTGGAGGTGGGGGTGATATACGCCATTTCTTGTGTGAAGCAGTGTATGCTCTATGTCTTTTTGTACTTTACAAATATCGTGTTATTCAATGAATCATATTTTTCACTTATGCGAGGTTCTCAACTGAAATTGCTTATTTCAAGAACTGTTTATGTTTCTAGGCTAAAAAGAAAGTTGTACTTTTCTCGGCGGCTATATTTAGGTGAATATCAACACGGTAAGACAAAGGAACACCTTTCTCATATAGAATATTCCTCTGGTTTTAATTCCTCACCAAGTGTGTATAAGAACGATCAGACCTGTATCACAATCCTGTTTGACAACTCGCATCACGTGCGACAGACATGTACATCAAATGACTGAAACGGAAAGCTTCTCTGAGTAATATCACACGGGTACACATGTACGCCTCAAGTTCTCGGCTATAAAGAATAGGCCTGAAACCTAACGGCAAGCGTCAGATCCGACATTCAATATTCAGCCGCCGTCCATAAAAGAATTTCCGCGTCAATAATCGAAAGACCTTTTCCGTATGGCAGTTAGCATCAATTCCAAAAGCGCATGAAATAAAAATAATAAAAACACAAGACAGTTGCTTACAAGAGAGACGTGGTGAACAATTTTCAATGATGTCAACAAGACGTGATGATGTTCTTTACTCAAAATCCTAATGACTGACCATTATTCGTTATCAAAATGAATTTCCAAGTCTTTTGCGTGGGTAGGTATCCCAGTCACGTGGGTAGGTATCCCAGTCACGTGGGTAGGTATCCCAGTCACGAAGCCGTTTTATCCCTCTTCTATCCCACGATGTAATGTACATCCATAATAATTAAATGGCAGGTAGGGATCATCATACAATTCAATCACCCTAACACCTCACTCAAGTAACACGACATCAATATAATTGCAAACGCAGGATCCCTGGGCTGACATAGCTGGAAGAGGAAGCTTTAATTTTGTGTTCCAGGTTAAATACGGAATTTTACGCCTTGCGGCACCTGTTCTGTACCTGACAATGAAATTAATGTCGTGTTGCATAAATGATGTCAGATTTCAGGCTAACTGTTTACCTTCCAAGCAGATGAGTGAATGCACAATTCATCACGAGATTGCCAGAGGGACAAAACGTCATCCGGGTAGAAGCCCATTCACCTAAAACCTGATGACGTTTTATTCCTCTACTCCCATGATGGAATGTAGATCCATGACAATTACATGACAGGTGGGGATGATACTTCAACTGAATTAACTTGCCACCTCCCTCATGTAACACGACATCAAAATAATTGCCAACACGAGACCCAGTGAGTGGTAGTCGATCTTGTAGGTCTTTAATTTGGTGCGTCCGGTTACATATAGTTACAAGCGTCCGGTCCGTCATTCACAATTCAGCCGTCGTCCATTAGAGAATATCCGCGTCCATAGTCCAAAGACCTATTCCATATTCCATATAACAGTATTAGCACCAAATTCAAAAAGACAATCATATATACATAAACATAGGCTTGTTTCCTGCAAGAGAGAAGCGGTCAACAGTTTTCAATGATGCCGGCAAGACATCATGGCAAGGACTCACGCCTGGACCTATCCGTACCACTCCGGTTAGGACCAACCGTCACAGTTCGGTATATCAATATTTGATATTACCACGATCGAATGCACTTTTAATGATAAACTGATAGTTGGAATATGACACTAATATTTATTATCATCTATGAAAAAAACATCATTGACGAGTTTACATTCAGGGTATGCATAAATTAATTTATTTCAAAAAACCTCCAAGGCGCAATTTTCGGCTACTTTCCCGGTGTATTTCCCGGTGAAACTTCATTTCAAGATCGTACTTTTAGCAATTTCGTTAATTCAAAAATCTCGCAGGTCGGCAGAAAACACGATTTTGTGAATAACTTCTACAAAACAATTTTACCGCTGATGAAATTCTTAACCGCATAGTTTGGTCAGTAGATGTAAGCAATGTTCTATGTGAGAAAACGGAAATAAAAATATAACTTTTGCCAGAATCCACGTTTAGTCACCTTTTATCTAAAAGCGAAATTTCAGAAAAAGTTTAGCATATTATTGAATTTGAAGCGGCATTATAGGGATATTTTTCGACAAAAATATTCAGTTCACTACCAGAATTATGAAATATTCGTTAAAAAAACCCGCTTGTATGGGAAGGTTTGGGTTGACCCGAACTTGTTAGTTTTTGACAAATTAATGTCGTGTTATATAAGCGATGTTAGATTTCAGGATAATTGACACTTGCCAACGGACACTTCTTCACGTGATTGTAAGAGGGATAAAACGTCTATTTGACTGAACATTGCTTTCTGAACCTGTTCCACTGACACGTAAAGCCCGGCGCACACGAGAGCTATCAGCTGAGCTGACCGCCTCAATTGCCGGTCAGCTCAGGGGCTAGCTCTCGTGTGCGGGCAGTTTTTGGTGAGTTTTTGGCCTCGCGAGGCCGGGGGAAAAATATCAAACTTGTTTGATAATTTCGCCTCGCGAGGCCAAATCCTCAGCGTGTGCGGCGAACGCAAGCCAACAGCTCAGCAGTTTTACTGGACCGGCCAATGAATCGCATGTTATTTTCACTCGATTCATACGCTCGACTCTTCAAAATGGACTTGAAGAAGACGTTATGCGGGAACTGAAATCAATTTCTTGAAACTTTTGCTCACCGTGTGCGCTGAAACAACAAGAGAGCTAGCCGCTGAGCTGACAGGCAATTGAGGCCGTTAGCTCAGCTGATATCTCTCGTGTGCGCCGGGCTTAACGGTCAACCGTCACAGATCATTGATTCATCTTCATAATAGGTGTCAATTATCCTGATATCTAACATCGCTTATATAACACGACATTAAATTGCCAACGCACAGTACAGGCGCCGTAACGTCCTGTATGTAAAACGACGCACCAAATTAAAGGCTTACACCAACGACTGTCAGCCCATGGATTAAATTGATGTCGTGTTACACGATAGAGGTGACAGGATAATTTGATTACATTGGGGTTCTCACCTGATATTTAATTGTCATGGATGTACATTGCATCACGGGATAGAAGGGGGATAAACGTCATCAGGTTTTAGGTCTATATCTGGTTATGTCAGATTGACCATGCTTTTGTCAAATACAACAACCTTCCTTTTCTACATATTCGATTTTAATTTTCACCGTTCACAATACGTGACAAAATCACGAAGGAGTTTTGAAGACCGTTCTTACTTTCTGAAAAAGTCAGCATCCGATGCGTGGTATGAATATTATGTAGTTCTTATGGACATTTAAATATGATATAAACCATTTACAGTAATCTGTTTTCTACCATAACTGTTCCAAGACCAAATGGATTGGGAAGATAAATTTCTAACTGAATTTTCACAGAATCGCATCAGCACTACCCTGAAACCAGTCGCGTTGTACCGAATATACTCATAGAAGAATCCAGGCAATGTCTCATGTATTTCATCTTCTCTGAAATTGATTGTCAGTATCCGTATTTATTTTGACTTGAGAGACTCAATCGTGCCATTCTCTCACTGGCAGCAAAGAGATCGTCCTCCAGCGTATGATCTGTATAGATTCGGCTTCCCTCAGAAGGGGGCAAATCCTCTTATGGGTTGTTACTTTGAACAGGCAGTTCAGTTAATAGATTCAACATCTAGGCTTGCATGCAGTGATGGTATGGAGCATAGAATTTTATGTCTGCACACATCAACGGCATTCGTCTTTACCGCTACAATATCCTAAAACGTAGGTTATACACATCACATGAACGTCTGATTATGCATACTGTAAATGCTCAGGCAAATTATCTCTGTCACTGAACCGAATCTGGTTCTGTGTGACAGTTGATATGAACATTGTCAAAATCTCATCTCATTATACGTATGGCCCGAAGCAAACGCATAAAACATCGCCAGGTTTTCGGTTAGTTTTGCCGCATGACTTCACGTGATGCGGTCTGTTTTTATTCCTCATAGCTATTTTCCTTTGTTTAACTAATTGAGATGAGGTCTCTTTGCCACATAACATGCCTATAAAGGAGGCCAGTGATCGTGTCAATACTATGTTGCTTAAATGCATGTCATCATTTTGAACAATCAGAACGTTTTACCTACTTTGGCAGTCTGAGTTTTCTTCTACCCCAGCCCTTTCGCCCCAGCTTCTGACAGATCGTCGTAGACAAAGTAGTCCTAATACTCTGAAAAGCGAGGGTACAGCGATCGACCGTACCGCGGGTTTGGGGTTCATGAAAAGGCATACCGATATGTTTCAAAGTGAGTCGAGTAGCACACGCCGCTATTCTACAAGATGGCGAACGTTCCTTAATCAAAATTCCATATCGATTCTCCATTCGTGGTGTTTAGTTATGCTGTGATGACCGAACAGCTCGATAGAAATATTTGCGAGACTGTTGGGGATCATAATACCGTTCAATTACGATGTCACTTCCCTCATTTAACACGACATCAACTTGTTTGTCATCGCGAGATCGTGGATTGGAACAGCTGGGAGAGTAAGCTTTAAATTGGTGTGCCAGGTCACATGTAGGATTACACGCCTCATGGCTCATGTGCTGTGCACTGGCAATTAAATTAATGTCGTGTCACATACGCGATGCTAGATTTTAGTATAATTGATCACGTGCCATGTAGACAAAGGGCTGTACAAATCATCACGTGTTTGAAAGAAGGATAACACGTCATCGGGGTTTAGGTCTGTTATCCTGAAATTTAACATAGCTAACGTAGCGCAGTACAGTTGCCCGCAAGTCCTGCATGTAACAAGACATACCAAATTAAAGTTTACAAGACTTACTCGCCCGGCTGTGCTAGTCCAGGGATCTCGCGTTGGCAATTAAATTGCCAAGATTCAAGCATCTCAGTCACGCTTTGATTGCGACTGTTCATAAGCACCATGAAAATCTGTTACAGGATGTACGTACGTCCCCTAGCCCTGGGTTGAGCGGAATTAGACACAAGTTACGAAACGTGGATGAGTCCAGAGCAAACAGGGCATTCAAAACACGCGAGGAAATTTTCAATCGGATCTGCGTATCTGAGGCACATTTTGGGGTTGTACAGTATCCCATTACCCGGGTGAGGTCATATCACTAAAAAAAAAATCTCAAATGAGACAGGACTCCGAAATTGTCGGGCCTATCGATACGTGATTTTTTACCCGTCAGTCCACCAGGCTTCATGACCTTTTGATCCGCATTTCTTGTCGGTCCATATCTCGGTATATGGAGGGCGGTTGAATATTGAATGACCGACCAGGCGCTTTTATTTAAAGCCCGTACACGTGGATTCTGCTGGTTGTCCCCGATGCCGGTGCCTTGTCAAATACATGCAATATTACCCGCTTTTAAAGTCCCATCAACGGAGACATCGCAGCCATGATCGGGGAAGTTCAAAAGTGCGTTGATTCACGATCATATTACTATAAATTATATTTAGTCGGTTTAAGGATAGCTGTCTCCTTAGAGGGTCAAAACTGATCTCTTTTTTTTATTTCTTCATTCAAATATTCACTAATTCCTCTAACATTTGGTGGAAAAATGAAATCAAAATTATAAATAGAAGTGCTTCAATATTAAGATTAAAAATTTAGTTTCCGAGGAACTGGAACAATTAAACAGATTGCCTTAGCTTGGGCTTGGCTACTATTATTTTTGTCTGTTAAATTTCCCTTTGCAAAACTCATTTCCGCAGTATTATGGTAAGCTAATTATCTATTAGTCCTACTTATTTACATTAATCTACCCCCTTCTGGTCAAAACCATGCAAACATCCGTATTTTTGTTTCTAATTATAACAGTGACATTTCACTCAGACACGCGTCGTGAAGTGGTCTACATAGGTGCACAATTCTAAAACAAGTTTTGACAGGTTTTCTAAGTTTAAATTGGACTTTAAACTGCTTTGATGAAAAAAACTTAGTGTAATAGTTATCCAGAATAAACAGGGATTCGATTAGGTCCCATTAGACAGATTAAAAATGTATAAATTGACAATAGAATTCAAGCAAAAAATTTGGATTAATTCATCAGATGTATAGCTGAACACATTTTGTCCGATTTCTAACCTTTCATTTTTGTACAAAATCCGAGATTTAAACGTTTATTTCTCGAAAAGTATCCATGCTACGCTTTCGAAATTTGGCATGCTTGTTAATTATAAGGTGATCTAGTGAACCCTATCTCACTTTTTGTAAGTTCGGATTAGTTTTTTAATTATTCAACTTTTGAGACAAACGACCGTAAAATAGCACGTTTTTCCCAATTTATTTTAGTAAAATAGCTGTAAAAACAGAACCAGGCAAAAATTTAAAAAAATAAGATAAAGGTTACTAGTTCGAATTGTCTTCTATCAAGGTATACCATCAAAGTCGAAACAAGACCAACAGTTTTCATGAAATTTCAATTGAAAATGGACTCTATTGTTTTCATTTAAATTTTTTAAAATTGGAATATTTTCTACACAGTAGCCGCGCCGGTTATACAAATCATATAGTTGGAATCCGCACGATGTACGCTTTCATAAAATATATAGTTTATTATGGTTATCTTGTATATTTTTTTTATACAGACGACAAATTGTCACGGGGGTGCAAAAACTGCCTCTAAGGGGACAGCTATCCTTAACCAACACAGCCAACAGTACACATAGTATGCGTAAAGTCATGTTTGCGTTAAGTCCGAGAGCTTCAAATCTACATGAATTAGCCAGAGAAATACAACGACTTTACCAGGATACTGATCAGATATACACAGAGGTTTGTCAAGATATAGCGTATTTTCGATTGTATTGTTCAGTGAACATAATCGAAACATACCAAGACCGGGTTTTCTTGAAACTCAACTACTTGGATAAAGGATTGACTGGACTTAATTGATTTACCAAGAATATTGAATGAGGATTTCTGTGATGCAAAACGAAGATTTAGAGCTGCTTAGAAAAACAAAAATGGATGGGGTACTGATAATGTCAATGCCTCAATCGATTTAACATCGATGAAATGCCCAGCTGTTTTGTTTTTGTTTTTGGTTTTGGAAAAGTACCATTTCCAGATTAAAGTGGAACCCAACTGGTCTGAGGAGAAGTACACATGATTCTGAATAAGGTACCGTTTAGCACATGCAACTGCTCCAAACGATTGCAGAGATACTGCATATTGAAGTCTGAAAATGATATGTAGGGTTTTTATGCAAATGACATATGGGAATGTCACCAAGTTAACTCGAGATAATGAGCTCGATTTATTCAGGAATATTTACCGATCTATATGTCAAATCTCTTTCAAACTTATAATATTACGTATTTATAGCATTATACAAACTATATAATTCTGTTTTCGAAAACATTCTAATTATTTTTAGAAATACTTTTACCATAGCAATGGGTATATTAAGAGCATTTTTTTCGAAATTGTGCGAGTTATTAAATCTTAATTACTGAATCACCATTAAAAAAGATCTGTGTGATTCATATTCTTTAAAAAACTCAACTGACTGAAATGAAAAACTTGGTTACCAGTTGCTATGATAATCATATATCTGATACTATTGGCAACCAACTCGCTAAAATGATATCCAATAACTTATAACTCAATGGTAATGGAATGCAAAAGAATCAAAATCTTATGCATTTTAGAACAAATCTATGCCATTATTTATCTATCTAATCATCTCCAGATCAATTGGTGACATCATCGAACGTCATTTGGATACCAGATTAGTACCAGACCAAAAAGTCTTGAAGTACAATATCTCAGCAACCACCAGTAATATTTTCATGAAATGAATTTGAACATTTGTAGCAAAAATATGGCAACAAAATATCAAAACATCAACGGCAGTTTTAATTTTTCATTTGGGTTATCCTTTAAGTAAATATGATAATATAATTTAGGACCCTAATATAACTTAGTCCAACTATTAGTACAAACTTACAACTTAGTAACTATTGTGTTTTTTTACCTCATGGGCTATAGGGACTGAAACTTACCACTTTATACCCCTGGGTCAAGCTCTACCTGAAAATATAAAACAAAATCAAAGATGGCCGCTTTGATGACGTCACAGTGACGTCATTTCGACAGGCATTTTTGATCCATTTTTCTGTCATATGTTTCGAATTTTTTATTTATGTAATTTCTCTGCAGAAACGGCATGATGAAATAGTAAATATTAGGCCTAATCTAATGTGAAATAAAATAGTTTTTGCGCACTTTTCCTCGCAGAAAAGCAGAAATTTGCCAGAAAAATGACGAAAATATAACTTTTCTGGTACCTCACATGGCCGCCATCTGGAATTTACCCATGATCCTCTGCGCGGAGGGTTATGCAAATAGGCTCAAAATGACCCCAATATGATAAATTACAGTCGCGGAGTGTCAGCTCTCAATTGTTGTGGTTCCTGAGATAGCACAGAAAGTTTGGTAGATGGGGGCATAATGCCTGGTAGGTTTAAAAAGAAAGAAAGTAATAAGAGTGCCAGGTCTGATGCATTCACTATGGAGTCCCTAAAATGTTTGGTTGTATAGGGCTATTCGAAAATAGAAATTATCCATTACTCAAAAGTCGGGAATTATAACCATGATTTCCAAGAGGGGAAAACCCTGTGATTTGATCAAGAAATTGAGGGACGGCAACTCTGTTGAACTGCACGTATAAAGTTGCAACAGCGTGAATAGCAAGGCGTGTGAAAAAAGTTCATCATGATAAAAGAATCTGGTAGGTTTATTAGAGAATATACACGAATAATTTATGATATTACGAGGACAGAAAAGAAAAGAGATTCCCTGTATGATTTTATCAATAGATATTAAGAAAGAATTTCATTCTGTTTCATGGAGATTTTAAAATAAAGTGCTGCAAATGTTTAATTTTGGAACATCAATTCAGACCTAGGTTAAAGCGATATATAGTAATGTACACTGGTGAGTAATGATCATATGACAATCATTTTCCTTGGGTAGGGGTTGTCACCAAGGCGATCCGCTCCTCCCGTACTTATTTGTGTTATGTATTGCAGGGGTTTTTTGTATCATGCTCAGAAACGAACACTATACGTGCGAGAAGTATACTTGGAATCCGAAAATGATGAATATAAATGATCTCAGTACGTAGAAGACACTACAATTCGTCTTGATCGATCAGAGATTTCTCTTAGAGCCGCCCTGGCCTTCTAGACAAGTTCTCAAAGATTTTCAGTCTTTTGATAAATATCTGTAAATCTCAAGCACTTTCGATTGGCTCAAAAAATGGTTTAACCGATGAAATATGCAATGATCAAATTTGAGTTGGAGAACCAACATCACTTTAGCAGGAATATTTTGTTTCGAAAAATTTCGATACCATGGTTATCAGATACAAAGCTGAGAGAAATTGACCTTTTACTAGAAAATTGGAAACGTAAAAAACTTACAGTGAATGGACGGATCGTTGTTGTTATTTGTGTGAAAAATAACTCACATGTTGACGAATCTCGCGACTCCAGGGGACAATTTTGTGAAAATTGGAAGTCTATATTTATCAGTCAGGTTTATTTTGGGCCATTCCCCGATAAAGTATAGAGCGAAATACATTGGTGTAGGATCATAGCGGATTATTAACTGATTTATTTTTATTGAAAATCACATGGATTAGAAGATATTACATGAAGAAAAACACCAGCTGGTTAAATCTAAATAGTAGTCTTGGGGAAAATCTACGGAATCTTTTTTATGTTCGGTACTTTTTATATGGATATCTGGATACCAAGAATTTATAATCGATTTTGGAATGAAGTCTTCGCACATTGGAAGGAGTACGTTCAATCAGTCAAAGTGAACGCTGTCAACTTAATGTATCGGCCGGTATGGCACAACAAATTATTTCAAGTTGACCGAATTCTGATGTTCAACAAAAGATGGGTGCATGGAGAATGTTTTTATATGTTTACGATTTTCAAACATTGAGACAGAGTTTCTTTGATTTTTACGTAGAGTTTTGTTAAGGATTTGGGTTTAAACCCTTTCATTAGTTTTCTTGGCATACAGACCCATTATCTAAAGACGAAAAGTAAGTGGTATTATTATTATTATTATTATTATTCAGTCCAGACTATCACCATTTATTCCAGAACACGTTTTGTTATTAACCAAGTACACCAAGGGGACATATACGCTATAAATAAAAACATCTTGGAAACAATCAAACCAGCAGAAATAGAATCGCAGCAGAAATGGAGAGCGTTGATAGGGGATAAAACATCAGGCTGGTGGGAAAATGTTTATATATTGTTTATCAGTCGACAGTATGTTGCGTTGGTTTCAGTTTAGAATATATGACCGAATATTGGCAACGAACGCATTCCTTCTTACTATTAATATCTGCAACGATGACTTGCGTTGGTTTTGCAACTTGGAGAAAGAGATAATAGTGCATGTGTTCTGGGAATGTCGGGAGTCTATGATATTTTGGTTATCATTGAAAGATCGAATTGAATCCATGTTCAGTTACAGATCTGTCGCTTGAAAATAATAATTTTGGCTTTATCGGTCATGGCGAGATATGTAAACCTAGTCTTTATGATGGTTAGGATTTATTTGTATCGTGCTAGATGCCAGCGTTCCAACCCCGCCATTCGTTTGTACAATAAGAAATAAGAATACTATTACAACACAGAGAAAATAATATTTCATAAAGAGAATAAACTTTTAAGTGATAGAATGGGACAGATGGAAGGTTAGTCCTTTATCGGGGTATGAAAGTATTAAATGCATTTTTCGATATTGTATACCAATGCTGTGACATAGAATCTGTATTATGGTTGAATAAACTCGGAATTTAAAATAATCCTGAATGATGCCGAGGTACGTAACGTTGTACCAAACTATTTTAAATTCACATAACCCCTTGCATTTCATATCAGCATAGAAAATCTACAGCCACCAAGATGTTCAACTATTCTAACGCCGTCAAGGAGTTTGACTGAAACTTATACACGTCTGGAGGCTATAGTTGTGATTGTGAATGATCAAGCATTATACCATGCAAATATATCGTGAAGGGTAGCCTTGATACAGTGAGCAATGAAAACCTAAAAAAGAGCCGAGGAAGATAAACCTGAAGGCAGACCAGAATATGGTCATGACTGCACTGGATCAGTATATTATTGAGGGATCAAAGCGAGAAAATTTTAAACCTACAGTACTCCCTTATTGGCCGATATATTGATGACAGAAGTCAAACAGCCTACTTTAGCTCTACTACATACAGGGGATATGATTCCTGGGTGTATTTTTTTTTATTTATTTTTTATAGAGTTGACTTTCTCATTAATAATATCAATGTGAAATTTTACTTTAATATATTAATAGCATAATATTCCAGAGGGACATGCATATGGCGTATACATATCTGGCATAGTAGCATTTGCTAAAATGTGACGATTTTAAATCAACGTCACAATTATTGCGGAGACTTGTAAATCAGGGCTATACTATCCCGAGCCTCCAATATTTGAATGCATTTTTTTTTTAATTTGGTGCTACTGCTGTAATAAGAATTATGGATAAGTCTTTAATGAACGACGGATGAATATCGAATGACGTTAGAAAGATTTATTTTTTACCCGTTCGAGTTATGGCCCTTTGTTATATGTTGTCAGGTTTTGTACCCTCAGCTCATCAGGCTGTGCGGTCTTGTAATCGGAATGTACGTCGATCGATCGTACTTCCGTCAACAATTTCTTGTCGGTTTCTATTAGATACTTTAAGATGAGGAAGTATCTTGCAGATTTTCGCTGTGAGGAATTTTTAATCGTTTTCGATGATGTTATGGTCCCTATAGTCCTGTCCGTCGACAATTTATTGCCTGGGACATACATATGTCTTGGTTAGGCCTACTGTTTGATGGGTAACTTTGAAACGTACATGGAAGATGGTTAGTATCCTGTACATGGGCATGATATAATTTTTCACCTCGTCCTGGTCGATTTTGCCACATCTATGGCCTTTCAATATTTCCGCCAACATCCATATCCGGGACATATCTGGGGTACTATTTCGTGAACAATTTTGAAACTTACATGCTAACATAGTACATTGTGGATGTGCACTACATAAATAGTACATTGTCGATGTGCACTACATGAATAGTACATTGTAGATGTGCACTACATGAATAGTACATTGTGGATGTGCACTACATGAATAGTACATTGTGGATGTGCAGTACAGGAATAGTACATTGTGGATGTGCACTACAGGAATAGTACATTGTGAATGTGAAATGTGCATTATTGATACGTACAAACGCAAATCACTGTTCTTTACCTTGTTTTGTTAATTTTTGCCACAATTTTGGCCTTTTGCACATGTTCGTTAAAATAATTATGTTATAGTCTTGTCTGGGCCGTGCGTGTCTCGTTTATTACTTATATGATACAAGTGGATGTACCTCGGCGAAGCCTAATCCCTAATGTTGGAAATCTTTATAGTCCATTCAACCATTTGTATGTTGCCATATACAAACGTATTGTATTTAAGGCTGATGTATCCATGTACATTGTAAGTGCGGTATCGTGTATAAGAGTGATATTCCCATTCAATTTGATTGAGATTTTAGTTTAAGGCCACTTCTAATACGGATTTCTCAGCCCATCAAAACACAATCTTAATAAATTAATATCCTGTGATGCTCCCCAGTCGCTTATGTCGCTATGTGGGCGACATATTCAAATGGGGGGCAGATAGGATTTAATTTGAATTAGATTGATCAAAACAATACTTTATGTGGATTTCATTATACATTTCTTTGTTCAGTAGATATCGTCCCAAGCGTTATGTTTTAAAATAAATAACAAAAGGATAGGATTGTCTGGTGTAACCTCGAGGTTACAGTCCCTGCAAATAAACTCGGGAGTTATCTTTCCTTAAATCGCGTCTGACATGTCTGATAGTGCTGTTTATAAGGAAATAATTATTGTTTGGTGTAATCTCGAGTTTATTGCCCCTGTAAATAAACGCGAGGATTATCATTCTTTATAGATCGCGTGTGATAGTTTTATTTTTGAAGAACATAGATAGGTGAACAGAAGTGGTGTTTTAGAAGCTATCATATCGTGTCATATTATTCGGTGTCATGTAAGAAGTTGATGATGTGGCTCTAGATTACATTAGCATGGTCACCCGGGGATTAGATATGGATACTATGGTGGATTTAAGTTTTAGATGCTGTAGTTTGCCCATGAGTTTCTGCGTTAGGTGATATTTTCCCTATATATTGGAATATAGCATGTTCTATTGTTTCTTAAACAAGACCACATTCCGGTGGCACATTTTGGACATATTTGGAATAACATCGACGAATGTGAGCTCAGACCTGTTTTCCCTAGCCTAAGAAATAGAATGATTTTGTCTTCGCGTCGTTGTTTCATTTTGAACGGTCGAGTATAGTCACCGTTCAGTGGTATTCTCATTCCAAACTTGCTGCCATTTTGCTTCTATTTTTCCTCGGATGAAATGAGTTGCTCCTGGTCCTATCTTCTCATTCATTGGTCCTTTTAATTTATAACGTCAGCGTCTCTTTGGCTTGTGCATGTTGTGTCCCCTAACTCTCGTAGAACTTGATCCCTATTCTTTGCGGATAGTTTTCTGCTAGTTTAATCACATCATTACAACTCTTTGTTATTTTCTTTCAAACGTAATTCGAAGTCCTTGTTCGGTCACAGATCTTGGAGAATTTTGGGATTAGCGACTGCCTTCTAATTTTGTATTAGGTTCATGCACGACAGTTAGTGGAGGCTCAGATAAATCATTAATAGTTTCTGCATAGTATGCATAGAGTTACGTCCCCTCAATGTATTTCACTTGGTTGATGAAGAAATTATATGTTGGTAGGCCTAAATACACAATACCTGCCACCCACTCTCCAACAACCAATATGCTGCAAGGTTTTCTTATTTTTGTTTTATTTTTGTTTTTATTTTTCAGATAATCTCCGCATGGACTATTGGTATTTATTAGAATAGGCCTACACATATATTGGTCACGATCTTTCCAATGACCCTTGCAATGGCCACGTGACCAGGGACGCCACTGCATGCCTGGGCATCGGGGTCTCGTTCTCCTTGTTAACTAAAGTTGGACAGCTGCTATTGTAATAGGTCTGATAGCAGTCTATGAACATTGCACCATCTCGCAATTGACTTTGCCAAAGACGTTTGAAACTACATACATGTATAATTAATGAAGGTCTTGTGATTGTATATTTGACCGCATTTGTAAAATAGTTCCACAACAAATAATCCTGAAGTTTCCTTTGTCCGTTCTGTCAGTGGTTTGCAGCAGATGTCAATTTTGGATTGAAATCATCACAATGTTCAGTGAGCAGTTATATTTCAAATTTTCATTTTCCCACAAAACAAATTATAACAGATCATAATACATCCATCTGCGTAATATGGAAAGTTGCAATCTTATAAAGTCCTCTATAACTGCCCCCCCCCCCCCCTTATTTATTTTCCGTGGATCTACTTAAAGTTATCAATTTCTAAATTGAGACTTGGGGCATCAACAGTTGAAAAACTCACCAAAAAGTTTCAAAATAATTTTTTCATTGAAATGTTGCACAAATGTAGTCATTTGAAAGACCCTCTATAATACATATGAACTCCCAGAGCTATATTGCAGGAATGCTAGCACATCTGTTGCCCTATTTGGTTAATTAGTTTGATTGTGGAGGAGAGCTGAGGGTCAAAGGTTTCTTCGCTATCAATCCATCAATAGTTGATTTACTCTTGGAAGTATGTGACGGATGTTCAGGTGGGCCATACGTATGCTTTTGAATGGTAGTTGAAAGCTAAGGGAAGATATAGGTAAGCTGAATTGGGAGACAATTTCAAGGGATAATGGTACAGAGTGACTGCAGAATGGTTATGACAGGAGACATGTCTCATCTATATATGAACACCAATTAAGGTAATGTAAAGAAATGTAAATGTAGTTGACAGCAAGACAGTTCAACATCAACATATAAAATATGCATAACTAACTATGCATGACAGTGTCTTACACGCAGGGGATTTAGCTCTAGTCTCACAGTGCACGAACTTCGCGAAAGATCGAGAACAACCCATACTAGTATTAACACTTTTTAGTGGAGAATACACTTGTCCACTACACATTTCAGAACCTTCACAGTCAGGTTTGTAATGAAATGAAATTTGGACATTCCCAGTTATGTGTTACTGGTACAGATAAATGTAGACATTTGTACAGGCAGAGAGTGGAGAGATATTACATCCATACTGGATGTTTTTTTCATTGTCTATGTCCGGAAGAAAATTAATTAGAAGTAAGTATCATTAGATTAGCCAGACGGTACTGGTTCTCGTCAAACAGCCTACACCACTAGACTCTTGCACAGTCCCTTCACACGCAAGACCAAATGCGAAGGTGCCGCGCACGCGAGGGATCATTTTTGGTGAATAATAGACCTGAAACCTGATGACGTTTTATCCCTGCTCTATCCCATAATGCAGTGTACAACCACGACAATGAAATGGCAAATGTGGGTCATAATATACGATTCAATTACCCTGGCATGTCCCTCATGCAGCACAACATGAATTAAATTGCCAACGCGCGATCCCTGTGCTGGGAGTTCAGTAAGCCTTTAATTTTGTGCATCGGGTTACATACAGAACTTCATATCTTGCGGCACCTGAACTGTGAGTTGACAAATTAATCCTACATAAGCGATGTTAGATTTCAGGATAAATGGCACCTACCATGCAGACAGTTGTAATCACGTGATTGTAAGAGGGATCAAACGTTATCAGTGTTTGGGTCTATTGCCGTTAATTTTTCAACGCACAGTACAGGTGCCAGGCAATGCGTGAAGTCCTGTATGTAACCCGACACACAGGCGATTTACAACTTATATGACTTGTTCATATGGCTTTGTCAGTCCAGGGATTTGGCGTTGTCAATTAAATTGATGTCGTGTTCAGGGTAACCGAATAGCGACATTATGATCCCCATATGCCATGGACGTACGTTTGTCATCAACGTACATTGCACCAAGGAATAGAAGTGAGATAAAACATCATCAGAGTTCAGGGCAATTATGTACGTTTCATAGGCTGAGTATTCAAATTCCAGCATCAACTCACCTTGTTTTGAATCTGCGCGAAAACGACAACAATCTTACTGCCCAGCTACGTCACACCATGTGTTATAAGAATGGGGCGGTTGCCAACGCATTCTAGCTAGTCTAACAGATTTCTATTTCATTTGATTCTGCTATTTCTTATCTTAAGATCCAAGGAACTGGACACCATCGCCACCATCTTAGCACAACGTCAAGGTTTCTATTTGTGAACCAAAGGCGCACCCTTGACCATCTTGCATAGCAGACCGCGTTCCGCCCACATTCCAGTTACGTGACCTAGAAAAACTGCGCTGATGGTAAAATACGTTTGGGTTTTACTTTCGCTGCTAAACTATTCGCTGATACCGAATGTAAAATATTTAATCCAAGCACGCATAACAATAAAATATTAATGGATAGATCAGTGACATTTTATAGAAATCCATGCGTTATTTCACCCAATTCAAGTCCTTCTGTCAGAAGGTGAGGTCGGATACACTGACATTTCCTACATTTACCTGGCTTGTTGGATGTTTGATGGTGGGCTAATGGGTCTAATTTCTCTTCAAATAGATTTTGTTTTAAACTATGTTTCCTTTATATTTATTAATGTTCAGGGTTGTTGAAAATGTGCGTGTTCATCTGCCACCGGGTATCGCACAAGCTATGGTCGCCATGGTCGCGGTAAAAAAGTGATCTGATTGGTCACTATGTGCAGGATGTTGATTTTGCCGATTGGCCGACATCTACCGCTGTGTTGTCGTTGATCGCGATACAGTGTCCAAGTGGACCAGGGGTATCTATGATAGAGGTACCCCTGGTTTTAGCGAGGATGCATCACCACAAGCTAAGTTTAGAGCATAAGGCAAAAGGAATGAAATGGAGAGGGCCGTGGCTGCTGGCCACATAGGATTCTAAATAGGGGAAAAGAGAGCTTCATGGATTCCAGTTAGACAGTAAGCATGAAGGATGCATCACCTTGGATGCTTCTCAAGAACTTTTCATCATTTTGCAACGCAGGCCACAATGAAGAAGAAACAATGGAGCATGCCGTGATTGAATGCCGAAAACATATCTCCTTCCGCCAGGCATTAGAAAATGAACTTAACGTTCGCCTAGTATGAGTAGCGGTACTAAATCCTAAACCATCCAAATATTTACAAGAACTCTTTCTTGAAACCTATGATCTCAAAGTTCTCTAAGGTTTCGAAATGATATATATTGGAGAGACTGTTTTCTGGTAAATAGTTGTTAAAGTCGAAATAGTTTGGTACAAACTATGTTATTTTAGTAATTTGTTATTTCGTAGTGTTTAAACATATAGCTCGAACTCACTGTGTGATTTTTTGTAGTTACTTTGTGGAACTTTATGGTAATTACCACGTGCTTTCTAATAATTATTAATTTCGCACAAAATTATACACAATTATGTAAAATGTATTTGTCCCTATATTTTTGTTTGTGAGGTTAGAACTATTGCTTGGTATGCGCAAAGTTTACAAAGTTGTTTGATTGACGGAAATGGAAGGGAAAAGATTGTTAGTACTTTGATGAAAATGTGGATAAAATTTAATTAGTTTTGTACAAATGATCAAAATTTCAAATCAACTATGTTATTTTAATAATCATGCATATTTTTTGCATATTTCTAAAAACATCACAAGAACCAAAAGCTATGCTTGTGATCATTCGTACCCCAGCCAGGCATTTATTGTAGCTGTTCATGTGGACATATTGAATGGCATGACAACACGGCCCCTAGAACACATATAAGGGAAGTGGGAAGAGGTGCCGACATACTGATGGAGTGCCCAAGTACATCCATCCATCCATCCACTGACAGAGTCACATGGCTTCACAGTATAGTCTTCTGGTTAACCTATTCTAAAGCACATACCAAGAATCTAACGATCGTCAGATGGTAAAAAAGACGGCCCACCGAGACAGTATTTATTGAATGCAAGCTCGTATTCAGAACAAATACCTGTGAGCGCCAATGTCGACAAAGCGCTTCATTCTCCATCATGTTCACAAGTCTCACAACTACAGTCACAATGATTTGTACAGATTACAACACATATAAGGGAAGTGGGAAGAGGTGCCGATATACTGACAGAGTCACATGGCTTCACAGTATAGTCTTCTGGTTAACCTATTCTAAAGCACATACCAAGAATCTAACGATTCGTGATAGGAGTTGTATCTCAGGTACGCTTTTACTGTACCTGTTCATGTGGCAACTTGGATGACATGACCACACGGTCCCTAGCAGCGGCATAAGCGGTATTAGATACAAATCTAGAGATCTGTGATGCAAATGCCAGACCAAGCCTCGGGGACGAAACGTCCACCACCAGAATCTCACAACAATTAAACGCAACATTAAAAGGGTGGAATATAACGATGCCGACGTACTGACAAGAAGTCATATGACCCCACAGACAAATATAGTGACTGCACATTTCTAAAAACATCACAAGAACCAAAAGTGATCCCTGTGATGATTCTTATCTCAACCACGCTTTTATTGTAGCTTTTCATATAACAGCATTAGAAGCAAATTCATAAAGACAAATCATAGTATACAAAAAATAGGCCAGTTAACTACAAGAGAGTTTTCAACAGTTTTCAATGATGTCGGAAAGATATCATGATGTTCCAGAAATATCAAATCCGTATCGCTGATCATTATTTCTAATCCATATGATTATCTCTGTAAAGAACTTATCTTGTGTATGATGTATCTCAGTCACGCTTTGATTGTAACTTCTCATACGAACACCATGAGGATCTTGAAATGCATGGGTTCATAGACCCCTTTTCCCGGATTAAGCGAAATTAGACGCAAGTTGCGAAAAGTAACGCCATAGATCTTCCACGCTAGGTTCGTATTCTGCTATCTGCATGCGATATGTATCGCCAAATTTGAGAAACTTTGAATGGAGGCGCTTGGTGGTACAGCCCTGTTTTATAAGTTTCTGCAATAATATTTTGTGACGATTGTAATCGTCACATTTTCCACAGGTTCTACAAATGCTACTAGGCGACATATGTATACGCCATTTGCAGATCCCACTGAATATTGCTGTCCACAAAGGGATAGTTTACGATATCGAGATTGTAATCATTTCTTTTGTCGTAAAGTCGATGAGAGAGAAGGCCCGCTTCATTTTTATAGAGATATAGGTCTAAAGTTGATGTGTCAACGGGCTATCTATAGTTTCTTTCAAATCCAGTGAAGGGAGATGTATATATATTTATATCCTTCACTGCGTCATTTATATAGCGATTACCCCACAGCGGGAAGATCGACTACATAGCGTTTGGTGTATGAGAAGGGATGGGTCGTATTCGTAAGACAACGGGAAAAGGTTCACAATTAATACCATTGGAACACCTATATGCCGTTGATATACTGTGTTGCAAAATTTCACGTAGATATTATTAATGAGAAATTCAAGCAACTCTATAAACAAAGAAACATCCCATGAATGATATCTCTTGTATTTAGCAGAGCTAAAGAATGTTTTATGGCTTCTGACATTAATATATCGGTGATCAGTTTTTTTCGAGCACGGTTATAATTAATGAACTTAGACGGTCAATAATGTCCTGATTAGGGATTGTAGTATAGAGAGTCGAGAAATCCTATGTCTGTACGGTATGTGACCTTTAGCATCAAGTTCTTCCGTAATACATTTTCCCTATCCACATACATTTCAACGCCAGGGATTATAGAAATACTGGCGCAATATCTTTCCCAAAATGCTTTTTGCCCTAAATGACCCTCAACAGTGTTGAAAGAAGCATGATGGTGCAGCTTCTAGAACCAGCTATGAATTTAGCTTAATTTGTATGGTGATTTATGCATTTTTGAGTCCCATACAGTTTTGGTATATCGTTGTGGTTTTGGCATATCGTTATGAGTGGTTGGAAGACAAATACCTCTTTCCTGGAGACACGTTTCGTGGTTGTTAATCTGTCATGCAGAAAAAGAATCCTGAACCACCGGTAAAGGAAATTTAAGAGGAGTACCTTTCAAAATAAAGCTCAGACAAAATAAGCTGAAGTTGCCTTTGAGAGAGCCTACGACGCTGCTAGGGAATCCTGGGCCAGTCAGTTATGCGAAGAAATCTCATCTGCATCCAACCAACAAGCAATGTGGACAAGCTTCAACCAACTTCTGACGAAATAAGAAAACTCGATACTTCCACTTGTGGATGAGGCTTGTACAGTAGCCTTTGGCTCAAATAAGAATTACAAGCGTCTAGTCCGTCATTCATAATTCAACCGTCGTCCATTAAAGAATAACCGCGTCCATAATCCAAAGACCTATTCCATATTCCATATAACAGTATTAGCACCAAATTTAAAAAGACAAGTGAGTGAGTAGGATTTAACGTCGTTTTCAACATTGTTTCAGTCATATCACGACGGTGCCTACATGTGCCAGAACACGTGAGTGTCCACAGTTCCTATTATTCTGGACACTGATCAGCCCAGCCAGTACAGCACCCGGTTTTAAAAAGACAATCATAGTATACATAAACATAGGCTAGTTTCCTGCAAGAGAGAAGCGGTCAACAGTTTTCAATGATGCCGACAAGACATCATGATGTTCCAAAAATATAAAATCCGTATCTCTGATCAGTATTCTTAATCCATAATAATCGTTGTAAAGTCGTCATCTAAAGAATGATGTATCTCAGTCACGCTTTGATTGTGAGTGTTCATATGAACACCATGAGGATCTTGAAGTACATGGGTTCATACGGCTCATAGCCCCGGGTTAAGCGGAATTAACCCGGGGCCCGTCCGCGAGGCCCGCCCCCTGTACAGACCTCTTGGTCTTTGATATATGTTGGCATTTGTGGGAAGTTGATGCTTGGTCGACATAGATAGATAGATAGATAGAATCTTTATTTATCCAGGGTTACACAATTAGTTCGAGAACTAGTTTCCATTATGGCCCTGCATTTAAACATATATACAATATTAGTAAAATTTAATTTTACGTAGCGGGTAAAACTATACAGTATTATACAATAGAATAAATTAAAAAACAAAACAAATAAATAAAAAGTAAAAAAAAAAAAAAAATAAAAGATTTAAATAAACATAAAGAATAATGCACCACAGTCATCTTAAAACAGTTTAGCGTTTAAAATACGACTTGATATACGCTCTTTTAAAAGACTGTACATTTGTAGAATTTTTAATAGAAGCACTAAGGCTATTCCAAAAAACAGTGGCGGAGTAAATAAAGCTTCTTTTAAAAGACTGGGTTCGGTGCTTCGGGAGATATAAATCATCACGCCGTGCGGCGCGTGTATTATAATGATGAATATTTGTAACAGTGGTAAAATAATTTAAGTACCGTGGGGCAATGTTGTTAAAAACTTTATAAGCTAAAACAGCTCGTTTGTATATAATTCTGTCTTCAATTTGCATCCAGTTTAGCATTTTAAAAAGATCAACAGTGGGAGTTAAGAAGTCAGTAGGGTTTAAAATGATTCTAGCCGCTCTTTTCTGCAATTTATACAACATATGAATTGACTGCTGATTTGAAACATTGCCCCAAGCAGTAGAACAAAATTCAAAGTGAGGGAAAACAAGTGCATTATACAATAAAACCACAGTATGACGAGGCATAAAATGGCTAACACGCCTTAAAACACCTAGTTTCTTAGAAAGATTTGGACACAGTTGTGATAAATGATTTTGCCAAGTCAGTGTACAATCAATAACAATGCCCAAGAGTTTAAATTCATTAACATTTTCTACCGGAACATTGTTCAAGCTTATTGACAAGAGAAGTGACCTAGCTAACTTCTGTGTGGATCCTATGAGCATACACTTTGTTTTCAGCAGATTCAAGCTCAGTTTGTTTATGAACATCCATTTGTTAATATTTTCTAGGTCTGTGTTCAGTTTTGTCTCTATTTCCGATACATGTTTACCACTACAAGATTGCGAGCTGTCATCAACATATAAGTCTAAATTGGAGTATGTGAGACAATCAGGGAGGTCATTGATATATAAAATAAAAAATAATGGTCCCAAAATAGATCCTTGGGGACTCCTATATCTACTCCTTTCAACTCTGACGTGGTTCCTTTCCATGTTACACATTGTTTTCTGTCCCCTAGGTAGGACTTGAACCATTTTAGTAAAGATTCGTGTACACCATAGTAAGAGAGTTTATGTAATAAGACAGCGTGATTAACAGTATCAAACGCTTTCCGTAAGTCTAAGAATACAACACCTGTTAAAAGTCCATCATCAATATTCTTTAACCATCTATCTACCATATTGGTTAGAGCGGTTTCACAAGAGTGGTTTGGTCGAAAACCAGACTGATTTTGGATAAAACAACTGTTGTTATCTAAAAAGTGATAAAAACAGTTATGTACATGCCGCTCGATTATTTTGCTAACAATTGGTAAAATAGAAATTGGGCGATAATTTGATATGTCGGTAACATCCCCAGATGTGTGCAGCGGTGTAACCCTGGCTAATTTCCAGTCATCAACAAATATACCCGTTGACAGGGATAAGTTAAAAATAAATGCTAAAGGTTTACTGATATGTTTTACAGATTTCTTTAAAAGTGCTATTGAGATACCATCCAGACCCTGTGCTTTACCGACAGACATGTCGTTTATCTAGGCGGCTACAAATTGTTCTGTAATTGGAGAAATTTCAATGTTCGTGTCGTTTGGTACTCGGTTCTTCATTGGAGGAAGAGAGTTATCGAAGTTTTTGCCTATCTCACTTCTTATTGAGGTAAAATACTCATTAAAACAGTTTCCAATGTTCAGATTTTCAGTTATAGTTTCTCCGTTCACAACAACAAAGTCCGGAGAAGCTTTTGTTTGTTTGGGTAAAAAGCCCTTGAAGAATTTCCACAGTTCCTTGGGATTGTCTTTGTTTTCCTCAACATTTTCGGACACGAATTCAGTTTTAGTTTTGCGGATGAGTCCGAGTACTCGATTTCTTTGGGCTCGGTAAATTTTCCAATCATTTCCCAGTTTAGACTTGATGGCTTTATTATGAAGGTAGCCACGTGTGTGTATTTCCGATAGAAGGTTAGCTGAGATCCAGTTCTCGACATGTGCACGTATCCTACGTTCCTTCAATGGCGCATGTTCATTAACAATATTAAGGAATAGTGAGCTAAACGCGTACCATGCGTCATTAGGATCATCAAAGCCTTCAATCGTACTCCATGGAATCTTTTCTAAGTCCTCTTGAAATCGTTCTTCGTTAAGATTTCGATAATCACGAAACTTTACGTGTACATGGTGTTGTTTTTTATGTTGCCATCCAAGTTGCCACATGAACAGGTACAATAAAAGCCTACCTGAGATACAACACATATCACGAATCGTTAGATTTTTGGTGTGTGCTTTAAAATAGTTTAACCAGAAGACTATACTGTGAAGCCATGTGCCTCTGTCAGTATGTCGGCACCTCTTCCCACTTCCCTTATATGTGTTGTAATTTTTACCTGTATATGGCGAGATTCTGCTGGTGGACGTTTCGTCCCCGAGGCCCGCCCCCTGTACAGACCTTTTGGTCTTTGATATATGTTGGCATTTGTGGGAAGTCGATGCTTGGTCGACATCGGGCCTTACAGACTAGTCTTTTGTGTTAAATGCCGTCATTTTCATCTGACGACGATACAGCTCGCCAATCCCCAGTGTACCAGTTGTCACAGCGACACAGCTCACCAAATACCAATATACGAGTTGTCAGAGCATTTCCATCATAGCTCTTTAGATTTGTATCTAATACCGCTTATGCCGGTGCTAGGGGCCGTGTGGTCCTGTCATCCAAGTTTCCACATGAACAGGTACAATAAAAGCGTACCTGAGATACAACACATACATGTATCACGAATCGTTAGATTCTTGGTATGTGCTTTAGAATAGGTTAACCAGAAGACTATACTGTGAAGCCATGTGACTCTGTCAGTATGTCGGCACCTCTTCCCACTTCCATTACATGTGTTGTAATTTTTACCTGTATATGGCGAGATTCTGCTGGTGGACGTTTCGTTCCCGAGGCCCGCCCCCTGTACAGACCTTTTTGTCTTTGATATATGTTGGCATTTGTGTGAAGTTGATGCTTGGTCGACATCGGGCCTTACAGACTAGACGTTTATGTTATCTGACGACGATACAGCTCACCAATCCCCAGTGTACGAGTTGTCACAGCGACACAGCTCACCAATTACCAATATACGAGTTGTCAGAGCATTTCCATCACAGCTCTCTAGATTTGTATCTAATACCTCTTATGCCGGTGTTAGGGGCTGTGTGGTCATGTCATCCAAGTTGCCACATGAACAGGTACAATAAAAGCGTACCTGAGATACAACACATATCACGAATCGCTAGATTCTTGGTATGTGCTTTAGAATAGGTTAACCAGAAGACTATACTGTGAAGCCATGCGACTCTGTCAGTATGTCGGAACCTCTTCCCACTTCCCTTATATGTGTTGCAATTAGACACAAGTTACGAAACGTAACGCCACAGATCTTGCACGCTACGCTCGTATTTTGCTATCAGCATGCGATATGTATCGCCAAATTTGGGAAACTTTGAGTGGAGACGCTTGTTGGAATAGCCCTGTTTTACAAGTTTCTGCAACAATTTTTTGTGACGTTTATTAAAATCGTCACATTTAACACAGGATCTAGCAAATGCTACTAGGCGAGATATGTATACGCCATATGCAGGTCCCACTGGAATATTACTATCCAGAACGGGATAGTTTACGATGTCGAAATTGTAATCATCTCTTTTGTCATAAAGTCGACGAGAGAGAATGCCGCCTTCATTTTTATAGAGATATAGGTCTAAATGTGATGTGCTTGTAGGGCATTCTGTAGTTTCCTTCAAATCCAGTGAAGGTGGATATATATCCTTCACTGCGTCATTTATATAGCGATTATCCCCAGCGAGAAGATCGTCTATATAGCGTTTGGTGAATGAGAAGGAACGGACTTTGAATGGATCGGTTTTTGAAAAATATAGCTATTTTTAATGAGAAATTCAAGCAACTCTATAAATAAAGAAACATCCCATGAATGATATCTCTTGTATGTAGTAGAGCTAAAGAATGCTTTATGGCTTCCGACATTAATATATCTACGATCATTTTTTTTTGAACACAGATACTATTAATGAATTTAGACGGTCAATAAGGTCCTGGTGAGGGATTGTAGTATAGAGAGTCGAGAAATCTCTATTCGAGATCCTAAAAATACCTACTTCTCGGGAAATCATCTGAGTTATGCCAACTTTAATGACAATTCCTACCAACATATCATGGAAGAACTAGCTTGACTCCAAGGTAGATTCTCATGACCCAGTGAACCTAGATTTGTGACATCTGCCTTTCAGATGTTGAAGGTGCCCTATACCATCTCAGCTGGCCCGGATGGTATCTACACGGAACCACTAAAGGAAATGACAATCGCCGTGCGAAACCTGTTCCGGAAGTTCTTTCATAGAGGGAGCACACAAATCCAGTGGAACGAGACAATGGAAAATTCATTAAGAAGCAAGTCAAAGGACACTACAGGCCTGACTAGTGTCATAGCCAAACTACTGGAAAGAATTATATGAATATTGTGGAGAGCATCTTGGAACTATTGGACAGGGAACAATAAGGGTTTCTGCCTCCACACAGCACCACCATTGACCCACTACGACTCACTCAGGTATGTTCAGCAGTTTCAACGACAAAACGCCACTGTCGCTGCTTTCATCGACATGGAAATTGCCTACGACAGTATCTGGAGAGAGGCGATTGTGGTGAAAATCAACCGCATCGGGATAAAGGGACGAATCTGGAGATGGATAGCCCAGTGCTGCACGCACTGCACCACGGGGAAGAAGTTCAATACGCCTCCCACAGGGCTCCGTTCTATCGCCGGTCCTCCTAAATGTCTACATAGAAGACATATTCACTAACTTCATCTTCAAGAATTGCAAATTTGCCGATGACGGAACCATCTGGAAGTTCTGGAAATTAAATCCCAGAGCTACTCCGAGCCGTGGCAGACGACCTCGGTTGAACACAGGCGCAAAGATTGGCGGATCAACATAAGCCTGGAGAAGACCGTTTACTCCATATTTGTCAAGAGATACAGGGAAATCATCACTACAGAACCTCTCAAGGCACGAAATAAAGATATCCAGTATGACCCTAATCCTAAAGTTCTAAACTGAAGCGGTATGCAAGAGGTGAGTCTGGCGACTAAAAAGCAAGCATATGATTCCTCAGGAAAGCTTCCCTCGCCATCTCGTATTCAGGTCCGAGAATACGGTGGATTCTCCGAAGTAGCCATAGTTTCTCAGCCACTCATCTATTGTAGCTGTTGATGTAGAAACTATGAAGTATCCACACGGCCCCTACCACAAACTTAAGCGGAATAAGATACGCTAGCTCGGGAGCTGTGGTGACAGATCAGCTCAAACACCTCATCTGATGTTAATGGTTGAGCATCGTGGACGTCTGATGGATATGCACTATATGCTTATTACATTGTGCATATGCACTACATTCTTAGTACATTTTGGACGTGCACTACATGCTTAGATCAATGCGAATGTGTACTACATGATTAGTACATTGTGGATGTGCACTACATGCTTAGATCATTGTGGATGTGTACTACATGTTTAGATCATTTTGGACGTGCACATGCTTAGATCATTGTGGATGTGCACTACATGCTTAGATCATTGTGGATGTGTACTACATGCTTAGATCATTTTGGACGTGCACTACATGCTTAGATCATTGTGGATGTGCTCTACATGCTTAGATCATTTTGGGTGTGCACTACATGCTTATATCATTGTGGATGTGCACTACATGCTTAGATCATTTTGGATGTGCACTACATGATTAGATCATTGTGGATGTACACTATATGCTTAGATCATTGTGGATGTGCACTACATGCTTAGATCATTTTGGATGTGCACTACATGATTAGATCATTTTGGGTGTGCACTACATGCTTAGATCATTGTGCATATGCACTACATGCTTAGATCATTGTGGATGTGCACTACATGCTTAGATCATTTTGGATGTGCACTACATGATTAGATCATTTTGGATGTGCACTACATGATTAGATCATTTTGGACGTGCACTACATGCTTAGATCAATGCAGATGTGTACTACATGATTAGTACATTGTGGATGTGTACTACATGCTTAGATCATTTTGGATGTGTATTACATGCTTAGATCATTTTGGATGTGTACTACATGCTTAGATCATTTTGGACGTGCATTACATGCTTAGATCGTTGTGGCTGTGCACTACATGCTTAGATCACTTTGGATGTGCACTACATGCTTAGATCATTGTGGATGTGCACTACATGCTTAGGTCATTTTGGATGTGTACTACATGATTAGTACATTGTGGATGTGCACTACATGCTTAGATCATTGTGGATGTGTACTACATGCTTAGATCATTTTGGACGTGCACTACATGCTTAGATCATTGTGGCTGTGCACTACATGCTTAGATCATTTTGGATGTGCACTACATGATTAGTACATTGTGGATGTGCACTACATCCTTAGATCATTGTGGATGTGTACTACATGGTTGGATCATTTTGAACGTGCACTACATATCATTGTGGATATGCACTACATGCTTAGATCATTTTGGATGTGCACTACATGATTAGATCATTTTGGATGTGCACTACATACTTAGATCCTTATGGACGCGCATTACATGCTTAGTATGTTGTTGTGTGCACTACATGTTTAGTACATTGTGGATGTGCACTACATGCTTAGTTAATTGTGGATGTGCAATACATGCTTAGTTTATTGTGGATGTAGTACATTGTGGATGTGTACTATATGCTTAGATCATTGTGGATGTGCACTACATGCTTAGAGCATTGTGGATGTGCACTACATGCTTAGTTCATTGTGGATGTGTACTACATGATTAGTACATTGTGGATGTGTACTACATGCTTAGATCATTTTGGATGTGCACTACATGATTAGTACATTGTGGATGTGCACTACATCCTTAGATCATTGTGGATGTGTACTACATGCTTGGATCATTTTGGACGTGCACTACATGCTTAGATCATTGTGGCTGTGCACTACATGCTTAGATCATTTTGGATGTGCACTACATGCTTAGTTCATTGTGGATGTGACTACATGCTTAGTTCATTGTGGATGTGCACGACATGCTTAGTTCATTGTGGATGTGCACTACATGCTTAGTTCATTGTGGATGTGCACTACATGCTTAGTTCATTGTGGATGTGACTACATGCTTAGTTCATTGTGGATGTGCACTACATGTTTAGTTCATTGTGGATGTGCACTACATGCTTAGTTCATTGTGGATGTGCACTACAGGCTTAGTTCAATGTGGATGTGACTACATGCTTAGTTCATTGTGGATGTGCACGACATGCTTAGTTCATTGTGGATCTGACTACATGGATGTGCACTACATGCTTAGTTCATTGTGGATGTGCACTACATGTTTAGTTCATTTGGATGTGCACTACATGCTTAGTTCATTGTGGATGTGCACTACATGCTTAGTTCATTGTGGATGTGCACGACATGTTTAGTGCATTGTGGATGTGCACTACATGCTTGGTTCCTTGTGGATGTGACTACATGCTTAGTTCATTGTGGATGTGCACGACATGTTTAGTGCATTGTGGATGTGCACTACATGCTTAGTTCATTGTGGATGTGACTACATGCTTAGATCATTGTGGATGTGCACTACATGCTTAGTTCATTGTGGATGTGCACTACATGTTTAGTTCATTGTGGATGTGCACTACATGCTTAGTTCATTGTGGATGTGCACTACAGGCTTAGTTCATTGTGGATGTGACTACATGCTTAGTTCATTGTGGATGTGCACGACATGCTTAGTTCATTGTGGATGTGACTACATGGATGT